>SSNS01000089.1:1372126-1644834 GCA_006937985.1 Aphyosemion australe
GGGAAGAGTTCTACTTATCCTGGAAAAATAGTCTAGTGCTTTATAAAAATAAGCTTCGACAAGCTAGAACTGCATATTATTCGTCACTAATTGAGGAGAATAAGAATAATCCTAAATTTCTTTTCAGTACAGTTGCTAAACTTACACAGAATCATAGCTCTGAGCCAGCTATTCCCTTAGCCTTCAGCAGCAACGACTTTATGGAATTCTTCACTAATAAAATAGTTTCTATTAGAAACAAAATCATCAGCATCCTCCCCAACACGACTTCTTCTTCCTCAGTAAGTGAGGCAGCATCTGAGGTAACTGTAGAACCTCATCTGTGTTTGAACTGTTTTGATGCAGTTGAGCTTTCAGAGTTATCAAAAATATTAGCTTCATCTAAACCTTCAACTTGTATTTTAGACCCAATCCCAACCAAATTATTTAAAGAAACATTTCCTTTGGTTACTGCCCCCATTTTAGATATAATTAACCTATCCTTAGTAAATGGATACGTACCGCAGGAGTTTAAGGTTGCTGTAATTAAACCTCTACTTAAGAAACCTTCTCTGGATCCAGATGACCTAATGAATTATAGACCAATATCTAATCTCCCATTTTTATCTAAAGTCCTTGAGAAAATTGTGGCCAATCGAGTATGTGAGCATCTAAACACTAATGATCTGTTTGAGGAATTTCAGTCAGGTTTTAGAGAGCATCACAGCACTGAAACCGCATTAGTGAAAGTTACAAATGATATTCTCACGGCCTCAGATAAGAATCTTGTGTCTGTTCTGGTCTTGTTGGACCTCAGTGCTGCTTTTGACACAGTCGATCACAATATTCTCTTAGAAAGGCTTGAACATGCTGTAGGGATCAAAGGAACAGCGCTAGGCTGGTTTAAATCTTATTTATCTGACAGATTTCAGTTTGTTCATGTACATGAGAAATCTTCTTCATTCTCTAGAGTTACTTGTGGAGTACCACAGGGTTCAGTACTTGGACCAATTCTTTTCACTATATATATGCTTCCAATTGGTAAAATCATTACACAACATGGGATAAACTTCCACTGCTGATGATACTCAGTTATATTTATCCATAAACCCTGATGAACCTAATCAGTTAGGTAGACTACAGGCTTGTCTTGAAGACATAAAAATCTGGATGACTCTAAACTTTCTGCTGCTAAATCCAGACAAAACTGAAGTTATCATCTTTGGTCCAGAACCTCAGAAAAGGAAACTGCTTAGTCAGCCACCTGATCTAAACGGTATTAAATTAGCCTCCGAGAACAAAGTAAAGAACCTCGGTGTAATCTTTGACCAGGACATGTCATTCAAATCCCATGTTAAACAGGTTTGTAGGATTTCCTTTTTCCACCTTCGGAATATTGCTAAGATTAGAAGCATCCTTTCCAGGAGTGATGCTGAAAAACTGGTTCATGCATTTATTACCTCAAGGTTGGATTACTGCAATTCATTACTATCAGGAGGTCCACAGAATGTAGTCAAAAGTCTTCAGCTGGTCCAAAATGCTGCAGCTAGAGTTCTGATGAGAATTAAAAAGAGAGACCACATCTCTCCTGTTTTAGCTTCCCTACATTGGCTGCCTGTTAAATTTAGAATAGATTTTAAGATCCTCCTTCTCACATATAAAGCTCTTAATAATCAAGCTCCATCATACATCAGTGATCTGATTGTTCCATATGTTCCTAACAGAGCACTTCGCTCTCAGACTGCAGGTTTACTGGTGGTTCCTAGAATATCTAAAAGTAGGATGGGAGGCAGATCNAGCTGTTAACTTTATTTTCTCTCTAAGTGTTTTTCTCCCCAGAAGAAGCTACACTGGCGTTCTGCTGAGCTGTGGTGGCCTCATGGAGGGGGCCATCGGCTGGCACACTGCTGCCAACCACCTAACATTCTCCCTCTCCTGATATTACATCTTACTTTCTTTAACATAGAATGTGCTACTATTAGTTCACCTATTGAATTAATTATAGATTCACTCAGATAAAGACAATAAAGTTTCTCTTACTCTTACTAAATAGAACTTCTACTAAGAAATCACAGTGTAGCCATAGAAACGCTACTTGATATATGTGGTGTGTGTGTGTGTGTGTGTGTGTGTGTGTGTGTGTGTGTGTGTGTGTGTGTGTGTGTGTGTGTGTGTGGGTGTGGGTGTGCCTGTGCCTGCTCTGTCTTCTCAATCCCCAGTGAGCCGTAGCGGATGGCTGCTCATACTGAGCCAGGATCCTCTGGAGGTTTCTTCCTGTTAAAAGGGAGTTTTCCTTCCCACTGTCGCTAAATGCTTGCTTAGTATGAGGATTGTACCAACACAATGACACTAGTCAGTGTCTTGATGCAATCTGCTGGGTCCCTTATATAGGAAACTTTTTTACTGATTGGCTTATGAACTGAACTGTATTGAAATGTTTACTTTGTGAAGTGCCTTGAGACGACTCTTGTCGTGATTTGGCGCTATAGAAATAAACTGAATTGAATTGAAAACTGAATTAAATAACTTAGCAAACAACAAATTCAATCTACCAAAATACATGTGGGGTGGAGAGAGTCCTATCTAGCATCTTGTAACAAACTTTAAACCTAAATATTTAGATTTGACCTTGAAATTTTAAATTCTGTTAACATATTTAAGTTTTAATTGACTTAGAATTAACTTTATACAAATAATTAGATTTTTATATAAAAACTTTAATTTAGCGTTGTATATTTAGATTTGATACCACTTAGATTTCACTCTAACCACTTAGAATTTTTAATAATTATTTAAATTTTAAATTTGATATTGAAAATATTTTGGTTTCTCTTTATGTAGATTCAGTTTTAATTAGTCTGATGAAACTTTTAATATTTAAATTTGAATCTAAATATGAAATCATAAATAAGACCCGAAGCAAACTGTTTTAAAATATATTTATAAAAATGCATTACTTTAAAATATGGCACCCTATAGAACTCTGGATGTGAGAAATAAATTCTGTTTTGGAACACAGAAGCTACTGATGTGATGGATCAGATGGCGGGCTAAACAGATTAGGTCGCGCTGCTCCCATGGCATAACCCAGAGCATTAGTGCTAATGGAAAACTACACAAGCTTGCTGTTGCCTCTAAGCAGCTCCGTTTTAAATCCAGGTGGTACGACGAAGGTCTGGAGGGGGCTGGGGAGAGCGGGATGCAGGCACTTGATTGTAATGCATGGAAAATGTTTTTATTCCTTTTTTTAGTATCCCAGAGGTCACCGGAAAGGTTTTCTGAGGTGAACAGTAAACAGACTGTTACTGTGTGCCATGCTACCTCATGCATATAGCTGCTTCATCATTCCAGCAGTACTTTTACACAATATTATATTAATGCAAGCATAATTAAACTTCAACACCATAACTGATGTAAAGGAGTTTGCCCTGCTAAGAGGAAACGGCAAAGCTAGGAAGGGCAAAGGAGATTTATACTCACAATAACAGAAGTAAAATAATACAAGCAGGATAAAATGGTGCAGAAATGTTTCCATAAACATCCAGAAGTGGATTTGCTTTCCTGTGATGTGGTGGTCATCAACACAATCTAATCACATTAAGAGTCAGTTAAATTGGTTTATGCAAACAGACACGGCTTAAGGGATTACGGCTGTCAGACAGGCGTCGTATTCTTCTTTCAGCCATGAAGCTCGTTCCTGATGGACTTTTTGTGGACAAAGCCAAAAGCATCAGGAGTCTGATCATCATCGCCATTCAGCAAAAGGAATGACAATAATGTTTTTGGCTGTGTCTGTTGGTTGTGCGCGTGTGTTTATAAACCAGCTGAACATATTTTACTGAAACTGTCAGGACATCATCTCTTGATGTTCATCTACAGATGATTAAAACTGTTACAGCGATTCTAGAACAAGCTAGGCTTTGAACACACACCTCCCCTCAGGTATCCTCCCTGAGACGCTTCTGTCGGAACCGGAAACCCACATTACCAGAGGAAACGAGATAGCGCTAAACACCAGTCTTTGTTTTCTAGGTCCAAACGGCTTATGTTGTCCGTGACTTCAAATGGTGTTTTTCTTTTTGGGACTCTGGTAGTTTGTCCTAAAGTTGAAGTGGTAGCAGCCGGCTGTTTCTCCTTCTCTGATATTACTGAGCAGAGAACCTCTCACACCAGTGGTGTTCTGTTGATAAATACGTGAGTGTGTGATTAGTGGAGAACCCAGGGACGTGCAGTGGTTTGGGCAATCATTACTTTCTGTCTGAAACATGTTATTGGTGGAGGTTTTTACACAAATGCAAAAGAACCACTTTATTTATTTATTTGTCTTTATCTCCACAATATATTTATAGCTATACTATGTTAGAACGTTGTTCAGAGGTGTGGAAAAAAAGGTTTTAATCTTATTTGTTTTCCAAATTTGCTATTGCAGCTTTTACATAAAGTCACCTGATTAAAGATGGCCGCCATAAAAAACAGGCATAACTAAAAATCCATCAGTGTAACAGGTGTTGAGCTAGAACTTGGTGTTCTTGCTGCTGAGGCTGATTCAAAACAGATGTAACCAACCTTGATGTCGTTTTCAAGATTTGACCAAAACAAACTTATATATAGTCTGAGTGGCCTTCAATGTTACCCAGGTGGGGTTTTTTATCCTTAATGCCCTTAAGACAACAACAACAACAACAATAATAATAATAATAATAATAATAATAATAATAATAATAATAATAATAATAATAATAACAATAATAATAATAATAATCTTTTTAGAAACATAATTTTGAAAAATGATCTAAATAAATAGCTTATTGTTAGTTAATCATAACTGGTTTCTGTATTGTTCAGATTCTACTGGATCTCTAACTTTTAATTGGATGCAGGAAAAGTTAAACATGTGACTCAGATGATTCAAACCTGTATTTTAATCTGCATTTATGAAGTGAATCACATTTTTAATGAGTCAGGTGGTTTTTGGACCTGCAGCCTCCTGCTGTCATCCACAGCAGAACATCAAGTCCTAAAACACATCTGTCTTCACAAGGACTCTGAACTGAGTCAGTAAAAAGAAAAAACACAATCACATCCCATGTGTCAAAATTATTAAAAGTTTTTTTTTTTCCTTGTAAATCTGGCTGAGCTTATCCAGACAACTCCTCCTTTCACCTTGAGCTGGTCTGGAGTTTAGGAGGTGAAACACAGTAGTCATCATCACCATATAATAATAATAATAATAATAATAATAATAATAATAATAATAATAATAATAATAATAATAATAATAATAATAATGATAAAAAAACAAACTGTATATCTGAACTGCTTTAGTTTTCTGCTCAGTGAAAAAGTGTCGACGGTTCCTAGGATTGTCCTTAAACAATTACTCTGGGAGGATCAGAAGGTTGACTGTGGGCTTTTATAGTGCAGTTTTCTCAACTACCATGGAGCAGACCGTCTAAACTGTGGGATACAAAGCTCTCCAGAACACTGCAAACCAAATAAAGAGGTGGGGAAGGAGGGGGAGGCAGATAAACGCTGACACCCAATGTATTAGAACTGGGCTCTGTTAGATATGAGCGCTGCAAGGGTGAAGCAGCACAGCTTAGGGCGAGGATACCGCCTGCTCATTGTGCTCTGTGTGTGTGTGTGTGTGTGTGTGTGTGTGTGTGGTGGTGGGGGGGTAGTGTCTCTATACAACACACACACTCTCATGCATGATTTAGGAAAGTGGAATTCTTACTTTTCCATGCAAGGGGGAAAACATAATTAACAAAACATGTTAAAATAAATCAGACCTCTCTGTTTGTGTTTCTGAGTTATTGTTTCTTTGCTTTTCTTCTTTTTTATTTTTTCTTAACTCGACTCGTGCTTGAAAGGATCTGACAGTCAGGTGAGAGGGTTGGAGAGATTTCACTCTGGATAAGTGGCTCTTATTCCTGTAGAGTGTGACACCGCTCCTCTTTATAATGATTCCTAGTGCTCTTGACACATGATAGCGCAGATATTCAGCGGATTGCTGGTTCTCTGCTGCTGATGATTTTATCTCCAGACTCTGCTTCGTGAGCTTAACAGAAACACAAACGCGCATTTGATAAAAATCCTTGATTCATACATAATTGGGGAATTGTGTCCTTTCAAATTCAGCTCAATTGTTTCATTAAATGTTTAAACTCCAAAAACAGATCATATGCCACTAAGTCCAAATACAGAAACCCCTCTAAATCAAATGATAGACCAACAACAGATGACATGATGTTTCCTTTTATAAGTTGAAAGTGTGCTACGAAGTTAAAGGTGCGCATGAGTCCACAGCTGATCCCAGCTGGGTTCTACACGCCCATCATGGCTGCCTGAAGTCTAGTCAGAATAAAGCCAAGAGCCAGAACAGTGCCAGGTTTTGAGGATAAACCTGGGACAACCCCGCCACTAGGGGTCAATCTTTTGAGATACACCAGAATGCTGTAAGCTCTATAAAATGTTTTTTTTAACCGTTTTTGAGTCCTATTGTGAGAAATGGGGGCTCGCCCGGGATTAGGAAATTAGAGCGACTGACCGGGGCCTTGCTGCAGGACCATCTCTGACAGATCCTCCTGGTGGATGAAGAGAAGCAGGCCTCCAACACCAAACAGCAGGACGAACCAGAAGAAGCAGGGCAGCCTCCGTGCCTGTCCGAACAGGGAATCCTTCGTCTTCACCTTCATCCACACCATGATGCCGCACAGCAAGGTGCGTAAATGGTAACTTCTGAAGAAACAGAGAAAAGAAGAATAGTGTTAGAATTTAATAAATAACGAAGCATGAAGTAATAATAATAATATGCAAAATTTAAGGAATTAAAATATTTTCTTTAACAGGAGTGGATTTTCATCAGTAAATCTACAAACTAAAAGTGAATAAAAACAAGATATTTTAATCAAAGTTCTGTGGATATTTAATCTGAAAATGAGATGGTGTCAAACAAACTTAATCTGTTTCTGGTAAAGTTTGGTTCAATGCAGCTGGACTGTTCTGAGTGCAGCGTGGACATGAGGAGGAATAAAGTGGAAAAAACAACTCTGACTCTTCATGTGACCAAGCGTCACTCGTTTTTCATTCACGTGTTTTTCACTTAGCTGCAGGTGTAGGTGACATGTTATTAAAAGCATCAATGAAGGTGTTCCCTAAATGTCTCATGTGAGCCTCAGCTTTGATCTCGTGACTCTGGAATTTTGATCACAATTCAAAGTATTTGTACAGCAGATTGTTTTTGTCATTTACGGAGTCGTCAGAGTCACCTGCAACTGTCTGGGATAATTTAAGAAGGAACTGGAAAACAAATTGAGAAAATAAGTAAGAATGTGTGCCTCCTTGAAAGATGAACTCTGGATAATTTAGGCTCATAATATAAATGTCTACTAGAGGTATATGAAAAAACCGATTCACGATTCTTACTTATAAAGAGTCAGAATTGATTCATAAAGGTTCGGAATCGATTCTGTCTAATAGCCTTTATGTAAATTGCCGTATTTCCGAGTTTCCCTGAACACATCATCGCTGGAGCCACAGCTGTAGCTTCTCGCTCTGTGTCCTTCTCCTACACTACAATCTGCTGAAATACGACAGAAACTCCTTTATTATTATCCTGTGTGCGTTCTATGAGTCAAGAAGTCAGTTCCATTATGTTTTATAATGTTTAAACAGTGTTATCCTGTTTAGTTTGACTGTTGTTTCATGCCGACTGCACCGTGCATAATTGATGCTTGTTAAGATCAATTAGTGCCGTTAGTCTTCCTGTTCAATGATAAATGTTACTGATTTATGTGAATACATGCCACTGGATGTTATAATACTTGTTTATTAGTTTAACATGTTTTACATACTGACATACACACACACATTTACACACACATTCTAATCTATACTCTAGTTGACACTTTGTTAATGAGAGAATGGATTGAGAATCGATTCTGAATCGAATCGTCACGCCAAAAATTGGAATCAAATTGAGTCGTGAGTTGTTGTAAGACTCACATCCCTAATGTCTACTGTAATAAAGTGTGTGTTTTCTTCCTTTTAGTGAGCTGATAAAGTCCACAAAACAATAAAATTGACATGAAACACATCAGAAGGTATCAGGAGGGACTTCTATAATATCTCACCACTGTATGTAATAAATGTAACAAACATTAAATACAACGACTACATAAAACCAAACCTCCAGGAGAGCAGTTTTGTGTTTGGAAATCAGTTTAGTGAACTTGGCTCCACTCAGATCAGAAAAGCGTAAAAGAAACAGAAAGGTTGAACGGTTTTATTATTTTAGACTTGAGTTTGGTGACATAAAACCACTCTGATCATTTATTCTAGCAGGATTCTGTGTGCAGCCAACAGTTTTAAACACTAGCAGCCGTCGTTCTTCTGTCCCTTCACGTCTCATATAGTCATGCATGAATTCATGCGATTTTATGAGCTGTCAATGCCATAATTTGAAAATGAAAGTGGCACTTTTCTCTTGGCCTGACGCAGCAGTGGGACTCACATCAAAAAGGAAACAGCTTCTGCTTTTGTGTGGACTGAACTAGTCATTTAGATGTCAAACCACTGGACCACCTTAGAGCTCATTTCTTCTGGCTTTTTATTGACATTACATTTCCATATGAATGGGCTGGAAGTTCGTCTGCAGCAAAGACGGAAAAGTAAAACTGGGATTCTCGAGAAAACGAGCCAAAACCATTTATTCAGTTCTGTCTTTCTTCACACAACAAACACAAGAGTTCCAGTTGAGCTGCAACAACCGAAGCAGAAGGAAAGTAACCTCGACTGAATACAAAGTGTCACACAGTAACTCTCATAGCATCAGGAATCTCAGGGATAAACATCAGGGCTTAAACAACCTTAACTGATTTAGTACAGAAACTCTTCCATTCAGTAAGACACCTACTTCCTTAAAGTTTAAATTTCAAGATAAAAATCACAAGGCACTTCACAAGAACAAAAATAAAATAAAGAAATTATTTTTAAAAATATTGTAATAAAAAATGAGAAAAAAGGAAAAAGAAATTTATTAAAAATGTGAAGGAAGAAAAAAATTTATAAAAAACGTAATCACAGGATCCGAAAAAGACAGAACTGACAGAAACAGCAGCATGAAGAGAAGGTAGTGATGAAGAGGAGGTCACTCAAAAGCCAGAATGAACAGGAGAGTTTTCAGCTGCTTTTTAAAGGAAACCACTGAGTCCACTGATCTCAGGCTCAGGGGGAGAGAGTTCCAGAGTCTGGGGGCCACAGCAGCAAATGAAAAGCATAAACATAATGATAATAATAATAATAATAATAATAATAATAATAATAATAATAATAATAATAATAATAATAAAACAAATTATAATATTTATTAAAAATTTGCTTAAAAATGCTACAAAAACAAAGAAACCTAAAAAAACATAACAACTGACATTTTAAAACAATAAAATATATTAAGAAATACAAAATGAAAAAAATATTAAAATTAATACAAAACATAACAAATGAATAATAAGTTTTAAAAATAAAACAAGTGGCTGAAAAAAACCCTCTAAATCATTAATCTGTCCTGTCGTCTAAACTGTAAAATATTTTCTATTACTTCTGTCTGAAAATACCCAAATAAATACCTCATTATTATTATTATTATTATTATTATTATTATTATTATCATTTTATTGTTATTATTATTAATAATAATAATAATAATAATAATAATCTCATACGGTTTAGAAGGTATTTCTATAATTGAATTTCAAACAGACGCATTAAACCATGAAGGAAGTGTCTCATTTTCAAGGGAAAAACACATCTTTCCCCTTGGAGGATTGTTAGAGATGATGCGTGTTTGATGTTTATTTATAAAACACATCAAAGATTTCTTAGTTATAAACTACATCAAACCCAGTAAAACCGACTTCTGTGTATTCAGTCATCTTAAACTTTAGGAGACAACAGGACGTTTAGTTCCATCGAATCAAGAAGGTCTTTTATTCTCAAACATGTCAGATGTGAGTCAGAAGCAGCCAGTAAAGCAGGTTCCTGCACACCGCTCACATACGTGTTACTGTACACGTGAACCACATGACAGCCTCTGGGCTAGATGGGAGGTAGCCGCCCTAGAAACAAATCAAACTGGTCAAAACCTTCTTTTGTTTTTACCAAATCAGTGGATAGGAGCAACTTCACAGGAAAACAAACAAGCTGATTTTATGGGAAAGCTGCAGACAGATCAGACTCCTATTGATTCAGGCTTCCACAGCACAAGAGGACTGGGAGCGTCACAAAAAAACAAAACAAAGATGGAGAGTAAAGCCTGAACCACAGCACCGACGTCCGTGTTCTGGTGATCTGAAGTCCAAAAACCAGAAAGTTTGTAGCATTTGTTAAAAGTTTTCAAAATCATCTGAAAATGTTTGTTTTCTGTTTCCTCATGTGAGTCTTGTGACCTTGCTGTCTTATTTTGTTTTGATATTAAACAAGTTCTAAACGTTTGTCTCAAAGAAGTCCCAGAGTCCTTTCAGACATCTGGAACACGTCTGGAGCGGTTTCTGTTGGTCAGAAAGTGTGAAAAAATAAAACTAATTTGGGAGAGATAAAAGTAAACTGGTAACAAATTCAGACAAATTAAAACAATAGTATGGTTGCTTATTCTTATTATTATATAAACATGGATATTGTTTTTCAGGAAAAAATGATATGTTTAAAAACATAGACATGTTAGGAGACAGTGCAGCATATTTCCAGAAGAAAATATCAACAAAATGTCTGATTTGTTATAATTTACTAAATAAAAACACACCCAGAGTCCTTGGTTAAAATAAATAAAAACAGTCAGCTTCAGAAGCAAAGTGATGTTTGAATTATGGTATTTTATTGAAATATCTGACTTTAGCTATTCTTTTCTATATTTTTAAACCGTATTTAAACTTTTTCTTATCATTTTAAAAACACCATGGTGACTTTTATCCAACATCTTGAGTTTATTCTCTTTTCTTATTTTGAATGGTCAGATTTGCTGTTTACTAACTATAGTTTCATGAATCTAAGGACGTTTCACACGAGGGGGAAAGTGGAGTCGTTTTATTTATCTCAGCTCACCTCGGTCGTCCCAGGCTCTAGAAGCTGACCCATATTTTAAAATCGCGCACACACACACACACACACACACACACACACACACAAATTACATCCACTGCAGCTCTTACCATGAAACCGTGCAGGGGACCAAAAAGTAAACAACAGCGTGGTGTCTTGTGCACACAAGGAGCTTTCATGAAAAATCCACATATTTCTAAAAATCTAAAATGTTACATGAATACAAAGAAAACAAAACTAATTTCTCAGCACATGAAACATTCCTGGTGCAAAAAAAACTTCTTGTGCACCAGATTTTTTTGCTTGCCTGACCTTTTGTGAGTTTCTGGATATCATCAGCTATTTTAAGTAATATAAATGTGGACATTTAGTCTTTTGCAGCCAGTCTCTGCAGTCATCAGACTTTATGAACATTTAGTAAAAAACATAACAGACCAGGAATGTTTCTCAAACTGACAAAATAGCAGCAGGCATGTGTGGGACTGGATAAGGCAGGTTTCTGATGAAGGTACTAATCCTGATGCTCCATATGGACGCTTTAAGGCCAGAAGAGGTTTGATGGGAATTTCACGATCATTTCAAGGGATCAAAATCCCCAACTGAATTTATTCTAATGAGAAAAAACTCAAACAACAACTGAAACAAACTACAAACAGGAATGAAGCAGTCAGCATTGGATCAAAGCTAATTGCTGTTTAGCATGCTAACCCAAGAGAAATCAGAAAACGTAAATGGATGAAAAGTTCTGCTTTTCTTTCTCCTAAACCGTCCCAAGAATGAAACACTGTAGAGGCAAAACAATACCATAGAAAATAACCTAATGGCAACAGCAGATGTCCAAAAATATTCAATCACCTGCATCCTGTCAGTGCTTCTGAGGACCTCAGCTGTCCTATAAAACCCTCGAGGCTATTTCTGACACCATTCAGGTCAGGTATTGTGTTTGTGTCGGTGAAAGTGAGCGGCTAGCAAACGGAGTGAAACGGATGCCAGGCTGGACCGCTTCATAAATGAATGATTATGTGCAACAGAGAAATGTGATGAGAGTATAATGGGAGCTGGTGGGGTTGTGTTCAAAGCTCCGCTAAGTGTCTTTATTTGTGACAGCCGGTAGACCCGTCCAGTCAACGCTCCACTCTCAGGAATAGTTCATAATCTTACATTCATTAATCCTCCTAAAAACTACTAAAAAAACTACTCTAATTCATGTTGAAATGGAGAAAGAATGAACATTTTCTCTCTTGCTGAAAGAATAAACACTTTGGCTGCAGACAATAAAAGATTCAACACCAGTATAAAACACCACGTCTCTGTCACTTCCTCTCAGCCTAAACTGAGGGGTTAATGCTCCATAAAAACATAGATTGGCGTAAATTATAAATTGGCTCCGCCTTCTTTTAATTCTAGGATTTTACCTATAAAGACAAAATAAGATTTATTAATTAATTTATTTATAAACTTGTATTTAACGAGGATAAGTCTCTTGAGATGTAACATCTCGTTTTCAAGCGATTCCTCATAGATTTATTCCATCTCTACAAAGTTCTACATGACTTAAATTCATTGTTGAGAGCAGAGACCCTGCTGATTTGAGGGAATTAAAGAGAAATATTAATTAGTGTTTAGTGGTTCCGCAGGTCTGGAGCACACAGGCGTGTGTTAACCATGAGAAGGAGAGACGAGATGTTTCTGCCCATCAATCTGAGGAAGGGTCAAAGGTCATTTACAGCCTGGATTGAATCATTCTATAGAGACTTAAGGCCGTTTCTAATCTTTCCTGGAGTGGACGTCCCAGCGAGTTCACCCCAAAGGTCAGAGGTCAGAGGAGTGACAAGAAACCCACGAGATTCAATCTCAGACCTCAGTTAGCGGGTTAAAGGTCGAAAGTCATGACAGAACAATCAGAAAACATGGCAGCTCAGCTTAGGACGTCTGGAACAATGTCCCATAATGCAATGCAGGACATCTGGTGAAAACCAGTCTGCCCATGAACTCGTCACTACCAGGCAGGAAAAATAAAACATAAAAATCCAGTCTCCTGGGCTGTATTACAATGAAAACACAGGAGCTGTTTCCTTTCTTCAGGGTGAATCTGCAGCCGAGCAGAAGAGTCGGTAAACTCTGTCTCAGCTTGTGTCGAGTGATAAGTGACATCTAAAGTCAGCAAACACCTGCCGCCATTTGCAAAGGGCAGAGCCGGGCTCAGGCTGAAGGTCGCTACAGGAAGTGGGTCACACTCTTTAACGCTGAAGTACTGACCCGTCCTTTCCACCGGATGTTAGAGTTTAGAAGTCTGACAGGGAGAGGCTTTGTTAGCATCAACATGCAGTAACACACCTAGAGCCCAGCATGGTGATGGTATCAGGGACCGAAGCTGCTGAACAGTTTTTCATCTGCTTATCTGTTCAAACACCCAGAAAGAAATGCTGCTTCATGTTTGCATAAACGGTTGTTTTGTTCTTCTTATCATTTCTACGACTCTCAGCTGGACGGGTGTTTCTATAATAATCCACAGAAACTAGGAGAGTTTTGTACATTTGCAGAGTTTATTCCTAAATGCAGCCATAGTTTAATAAATGTGTTTTAATAATTTCAAATTCATCACTAAATATCAGTAAAAGACTAAATGGGAGTTATAATGTTTTTGATGGGCTTTTTACCTCTTAAGGACCATTTTTGGAACCAGTGATCCTCATGTGGACCAGAAAGGCTTGGTACTAGTCCAGTAGGACTTTAGTTTTGGGTTAGGCTTAAGGCTCAGGTGTGTTAGGGATGTAGTGTTAAAATTCAGGACTAGCATCTGTGTCAGGTCAGTAAATTCAGTCAGTAACAATTCCTGGAAAACAAACATTAACAGATGTGTTTGTGTACAGAAGATCCTTTTTACTGAGCTTTAATTTGGTCTTCTAGTTGTATTTCTATTTCTAAACGTCAGGATGGATTTATTCCCTTATTAAGTACAATAACATTATTTTAGGATTTTTGCTGCTTGAACTCTAGTTTTTAAACAAAATCTGCAAATATTGACAATTTGGCAAATGGTTAAACTTCAACCAGTTAATCATTTCTGCTAAAAAAAGCTTGTTGAAACAGTTAAACTTTGTTAGTTTTTTACTTTTTTAGGGAAATTTAAAGTAACACAGAGCAATTTCCTGCTCCTCTGCCCTAATGGATGAAAGTGGAAATACAACTGTAAACAACCCTGCTGTATCCTGCTGTAGCTAGCGCTAACAACAAGCTAACACTAACATGAGCCAAGTCTTACTAAATAAGCAACAAATCAAAAAGATCCACACTTTTGGACAAAAAATATTATTACTTACAAGTCCAGTAGCAACAAAGCCAGGTCACCATCAGTCCATGATTTTGTAGCCTCCTTTAGCTCCCTCAAACTAGTGTAGGCCGCCCCGATGTTCACGCTGGTTTTAGCTCTTTGCTTCACCTCCAAAGACATTACTCTCTTACTTTTACTTCCAGACCCCACCATGATGTCAAACAGAAAAGCAAACTTCTTTTTCTTCTTCTTGTGCTTTTTACTGATGATCAGCAAACTGAAAAAGCTAACTGCACAGAAAATACCTAACAGCCGTAAAGCAGGTATAAGAGCGCCCCCTAGAACACCTACCCGCTCCACAAAACTGTTAAGTGCAGTATCTGGCCAGCAGAGGGCTGCAGGGTGGTGTCAAATATGGAACTGGTCAAGTTTCTAACCCGACTATCACTGAGATCAATGTTAGAGCTCTAGCTTAAAGTTTAAAAAAGTATTTAATGTTACTTTAACAGGCGTTATCAAAATTGATTTCAACTAAGACCCGCACTCGTATAGCATTTTTCAGAGTCAGAGGACTCCAAAGCGATTTACACTACAGTGTATCATTCATCCATTCACACACACATTCACACGCTGGTGGTGATGAGCTACAATGTAGCTACAGCTGCCCTAGAACCCTCCGATTAGACGACCCGCTCTACCTCCTGAGCTACTGCTGCCCAACTTTCTGTTTCTTCATATTTTAAAGCTTTTTTCAAACTGTTGATAGGTTTTAGGTGATTTTTGCTGCTGAAACGCATAAAAGTTTGAGCTAATATCTGAATCGTATCTCTAAGCTTCAGCTTCAGAATATCTGCTACTTTCTACTTTATTGTCTTAATAATGTGTTTTGAATGTTTTTTGTCTGCAGACAGATCAGTAAGAAGGTCGTGCAGCGTCGCTCTGACACTTGTTGCATAAATAAGGAGACTTTTTACGGCATCTATTCATTTAGATGATTTGTTAAATGTGTTAAACGCCATGTTCCACCTCTAACAAATTTTTCCTGGTCAATCAGCTGTGGCGGCCATCTTTACAGGGGCTCAATCAGCAGAGGACAGTAATAATAATGAAATCCATTATTCTGATATATTTTATCAGATTTTTTAGTGTGAAGAGAAAGTTGCATTAGAATTATTTTGAATTATTGAAACACTAAATCATCCAAATGTTGCATGTTTGTGGGAACTTTTAATTTTTTATATTAAAGTATTAGCAAAAAAAGATGAATGTTCTGAAGATATAAACACCTCAAAGGAGTCTGGGATTTTTTCTGAACCTTCTTCAGCATCGTGTTCCTTAATTCTTGGGTGAAAACTTCCTTTTTGTTCTGAGGAATTATTTAAGTAACTTTGTTTCAGTACTTCTGTTATTATTTTTGTTGTTTTGATTTGATTTAATCTAGCATTTTTACTCTGAAGTTGTGCACAAATTTTCCGCTCCTCCTTAAAGCAAATCAGGAGGTGGAGAATCTGCTGTTTGAAACTCTGACACCTAAGGATTAGACATTTGTTTCATTTATTAATTTTAATCACAGAAAGTTTAGTTAACATAAAAACAAACTATTCTTTAGTTGAATTGATCTAAGAGAATAAAAGCAGGTGAAATGAAGACAAGCTGGGATGTAACGAGCACATATGTATGCTCAAACGATGCTCAGACTCTGGACAGCTTTGCCCTTTTTCCTCTAGATGCCCTTTTCAGACTTAAATACCAAGGTAGCATTTTCAAACAGAGCATCACAGATATCGATAATTTAATGAGATACAGTGGGAGCGTGCAACAAGAATAAAGATTATTCAGGCTGCACTTTTAGTTCTCAGCATCTGTTGGTCAGAAAGAGGTCTTCATCCATCCTTAACAGATAATTAAATGTCTTTATTTTACTAAACATTAACACATATTTGTACATTTTTGTCTAAAAATATTTTTGGGACAAAAATGTAAAAAATATTTAAAATATTTCTTAGTTTCCTTTTGTTTTACTGTCACTTTTTTTTCCAAACCCTTTTTTAAAAATTATTTATTTATTTTTACAAATTTTTTTTCTTGCTGTTTAACCTTTTTTAAAAAACCTTTGGCTCTTATTGATTTATTGATATTTTTCAAGGTTTCAC
Source organism: Aphyosemion australe (assembly GCA_006937985.1). NCBI lineage: Eukaryota > Metazoa > Chordata > Actinopteri > Cyprinodontiformes > Nothobranchiidae > Aphyosemion > Aphyosemion australe. The sequence continues at coordinate 1,388,630 of SSNS01000089.1, forward strand.
ATTTATGCTGAAATGAGTCAAAGTGTGCACATGCATTAAAACCTGGTCACGGGCACGTTATTATGGGATGTTAACCGGTGCAGGGCGTGTGTGAGGAGGCTGGGGAGGGAAAAGGTCACATACTGAAGATAATAACCTAACAAAACACACGACTTGTTGCTTGTTTGCTTTCTTTGTTTTTTGTAGTAATTAAATCTCTGAATCTAACTCTAAATAAATAAATAAGTGTGTCACAAATGCACCTGCAGCATGGTGGCTCAGCTGCTAGGACTGCTGTTTTGCATCATGAAGATTGCAGGTTTGAATCGCGCTGCAGACTCTATATTGTTCCTATTGGTGTGAGGGAGTGTGTTACTGGTTGTTTATCTCTGTGTGTCCCTAGATGACCTGGAGACCTGTCCAGGGTGTCCCCCGCCTCTCACCTGGTGACTAATGGAGTTAGACACCAGCTCACCCTGACCCTACTGAGGAATAATCGGTTGGATGGATGGATGGATGGATGGATGGATGGATGGATGGATGGATGGATGGATGGATGAATGGATGGATGGATGGATGGATGAATGGATGGATGGATGGATGGATGGATGGATGGATGGATGGATGGATGGATGGATGGATGGACGGATGGATGGATGGATGCTAACTAATCAACAGTAATTACAGGAAGAATTATTTTTCTTTCCCAAAAATAAAAATCTATTTTTTTCAGTGCATGTATTCTCCAAAGGGGTTGGAATGAATGACCTGGATGAACCTTCACCAGCATATGCATGTATTCTGTTTTACATATTTCTATGAGTGCAGATAGGAGTCACTAGTGTCAGTAAAGGTCATTTTTTTCTTTCTGCTTAATGCAGCTAACCTGAACACGATGACAGAGCAGGTAGAGCTGAGTCGTGCCTTAATGCGTCCCGTTTGTAATCCCTGACTGGACTTAATCATCTAGAAATGATTTTATGAAGAGCAAACACCATCCTGCAGAGGTTAGAGAGGAAAGCAGAGCGGGGAGGCCACAGGATTCTTCTTATTGGAGGAAAATCATTTACTTTGTGAATAAACTTCATGTTTTCAGCAGCAGAAGACGAGCGGTCTCCTGATAAGAAGACGGAGTCCGTCTCATTGTTGGAGGGAGATGAAATAAAGGAGCTGAGACTCTGACTACATGACAGAGATGATGAAAGTTATACGTCTTATCTTTGGCTCAATACCTCACGGCTCAGGATGGATCCGTCTTGTGTTGCATCGTCTCTTTATTCATCTATTTATTGTTTTATGTTTCATTTCTCTTGTTACACAGGAGGACAGCAGCTCAAACATGTTCACTCGTTTCAAACATTTCTCCCAAAAATTTGAAAATATAGAATTCCTTGACTGAAGATTTATATAAAATCTCTTCCAAACTTTTTGAAACATCTATTGATGAACTTAAAAATCCTATTTTTTTTCCCTTCTCATTCTGGAGTTTTTACTATAAATACTATATTAAACACCTTGTTTTTCTGCAGTTTAACCCTTTAACTCAGTGGTTCCCCTAACCCCAACTCTTACCCAAATGCATACAAGTAAAAGTGAATAATTACAAACTTCAAACAGACATTCAGATTGTACTATTGGGGGTGCTATCTGGATTTTATACATGCAACTTTTACAAATATAATCTTGGTAACCTCACAACCTCAGCACACACAAAATTGTGGGGACCCCAGGTTGGGAACCGCTGCTTTAACTTATTTATGTTCATTTCTTTCAGACATTTTTACCCAAAGGGACTTTCAATACTAGCCTAACAAGCATGTTTTTGGCCTGTGGGAGAAAACCGGAGAAAAAACCCACAGAGGCACGGGGAGAACATGCAAACTCCACTGCCACCTTCATCAGAGCATCGCGGTGGTGCTCTGATGAAGGCGGCAGTGGACGCCGAAACGTGTCAGCAAAGGTAAAAACAAGCTCTATTTGCTCCGTGTTTAATGAAGAACCAAAAAAATGAAATCGGATAGAAAACAGAACAAACGTAACAAAGATAAACTTGTTCTTTAATGTTTTTCCCCCTCACTAACAACCTTTAATTGTCCCTGTGTACAAATAGTTTCATACATATAATCTTGGACAAATTTCAAAAGTTGGGTGACAAATGTTCCCACAGAAACGGTGTTCAGAACATGAGAAATAAAAATATTAGAAAACCTCAAGTAGGAGACTGAATAATAAAAAAAAAAAGAACAATTTCAGACCGTTTGTGACTAAATCGAGACAAAATAAATCATGAGATTCTTGTTCTGTTTTCCCACATCTGCTGTATTTTCTGTTAATATGAAATCAAACACAAACACCTTTTCCACAAAGGTGAATAAAGATGGCAGCAGGTAACAAAAACAGGTCTGTGAGTCAGGAGCTTTACTGAAGGACTCGTGTCTCTGAGGAACCGTTCTCTAGCCAACGGGGGTTTATTAGCTCCCAGGTGAGTCACTCAACACCTGAATGAGGAGTAAATAATCACCTCTAACATTATATTGGTTGTTAGGCTCTCATTATAACCTACATAAAGTTGATTATAATGAAGCTCGACTCAAAGAAACATGAATGATGCATGTAAAGAAAAAATGCTTTTATATAAATGTTCTGACATAAAATATTAATCAACGTTTTATAAATAAACTGTCCTGAAAACATATCTGGATGGAAAATCATTTTTTTAAAGCATAAACACAAAAGGAACTAATATTTCTGTCTACTCAAAACTTTTCATCTCACCTCGAATTTACACAGCAAGGATCAATAAACAACAGCTGTTGATGTTTATAAACTAAGATTTAAACAACGTTTATGAATTCAGGTGAACCCAGCGACTGAAGGCAGCTCTACATTGTGTTCAGACCTGCTTTAACTACGCTTCTGATTATTAACAACACATAAAACACAGGAAGGTGAGAGCATTCAGCTCAGGTCGATGCTGCTAATCTGGCTGCTTCTTCACATTGAAGCGGAGGATTTTACCTGAAGTTATCTGAACAAAAGTGAAACCAACTCAAAGATTTTCAACATGGAGCGTTTCCATGAGAACACAAGACAAATTCTAGAATTGAAAAAATAATAATTCAGGGACAGGAGGTCATCCTGGGCTAGTTTAGGGCTTTCTTAAAGTGCGGGTAATACCTAAATCAACTTTTTTGCTGATAACCTGTATAGATGATAGTGCTGTAGACATGTGGAATCATGATTTTGGCAGTTTGCTGCAACTTAAATTTTTTTAATTCAGCCCAAAACCATAATTCTATCTCCATCTTCAGGTTAAAACTGCTCCACACTGATTTAGAATCAGTCACAGCTGATGGCTGTAGAACTGCAGGTTAATGTCTGTACTGTACTACGTGGCTGCACTGCACTGGCCTCCAGCTGAGCCTCGGCCACACCTCCACCTGGCTCAGCCACTCACCTGCCAATATGACACGTTAGGGCTCAGAGCCACTCGCCTCCTTTAAAAAACTTCCTCCTACTTCTCCCTTTCTTCTAGTGATCACGGTGGACAGGAAATCCTCCAGCATGCTGCAGTTTCTGTTTCTGCTCTTCTCCTGAGTGGTGAGTCTGCTGTGTGTGTGTGTGTGTGTGTGTGTGTGTGTGTGTGTGTGTGTGTGTGTGTGTGTGTGTGTGTGTGTGTGTGTGTGTGTGCTCGTGTGTAGCGCAAGTGAGCGTGCACTTGCTAAAGACTCATTTATCTGAAACAGGGGGTTGAGGGAGGTGCTGTCAATCACTACCACAGTGACGTTCTCTCAGTCCACCAGGCGACGCCTCCTTTAGGAGCATTTTTCTAACAGGAAGTGTGTGAGAATTCAGTTTCCACCCTTGGTTGATTTGCAAATATGTGTAAAAGAAACAGCTGTCTGTCACAAGCAGCTCGTTTCCTCTGCCCTGGACACAGACACACTAGAGCCAGTAACCTTGGTGGAGGGGTTTGAGAGCCCAGAAGATGTTTACTGGGGCCTCCCGGGGGGAGGTCATTCAGACATGTCCTGCCTGCAGGAGGCCATCGGATGATGACGAGGTACAAGATAATTTATTTTATCTTCATATTGTTGTGTTATTGTTTGTGACGCACCTATGATCTGGAAAGGTGTTTTATATGTAAGAGAAACTCATTTTTAGTTAAATAAACAATAACTAGACCGATCTTCTGTGGTGCATCAACAGATGCATCTGCAAGTTTGAGAAGGATTAGAGTAGAAGTGATGTCAGACAGACATACTTGTGAGGGAGTCATGTGAGAGCGAGAGAGAGAGAGGTGAGAAAATGGATCGACCACAAGAACCTCGGTGAGAACAGTGGATGCATTTCAACATTACAAAGTCAGAGTGTAATTATATAAGATTAAAATCTCATTAAATCTTAAAATCCAGCTCTTTGGAGGGAGTGGAGCCATAACAACAGCTGATGTAGCACATGATTACCTAACCAAGACAGTAGTCGATTACTGAGACACTTCACAGCTGCAGTCCAGCTAAAACCTACAGTAAAACATTTTTGTTCTTAATCGGATTTCTTGATGTTTCCAGTCGACATCAGAGCTTATTAATGTTGAAAGGAAGAACTTTTATAAAAGTAGTCTGAGGGAACTGGTGTGGAAGCTCACAGCTTTTGATCCCGTTCAGACGTAGAAGGAACGTAACTGCTAGTGACGACGTCAGCTTTGGAGGATCAAAGCTTCAGACTACAGAGCACAGCTGGAGGCTTTCAATACTGGATTCACACCTCCACCTTTATCAATACAAACCCCTCCCCCACCCACCCACTGTGGCGAGTCCTTTAGAGAAACAAATGTTAAGAACAAAAAAGGTTCAACAAATGCAGTAAATAAAATGTGGCCCTTATTGAATAGAGAAATGAATAAAAACAGATTCATTTTTCAAGTGTGGTAAAGTGGATGGATGGATGGATGGATGGATAGATGGATGGATCCATAGATGCATGGATGGATGGATGCATGGATGGATGCATGGATGGATGGATGGATGGATGGATGGATGGATCCATAGATGCATGGATGGATGGATGGATGGATGCATGGATGGATGCATGGATGGATGGATGGATGCATGGATGGATGCATGGATGGATGGATGGATGGATGGATGGATGGATGGATGGATGGATGCATGGATGGATGGATGGATGGATCCATAGATGCATGGATGGATGGATAGAATCCACTCCTGTTTTGTGTACGGCAGGCCCCATCAATAGCTGTTTTAAGTCTGTTAAGGCCTACTTTTATCTATTAGCTTTTGGTCTATAATTTGGTTTTTCGTCTTTCATGCTCTGTCTTGTGTTTTACTGGATTATGTTTTGCTGCTCATGGGTCTGATTAGTATTGTGTTTTGTGCTTTTCAACTCCCCTCTTTTTTTAACCTTCTTGTTAATTTGATGCTCTCGTTTTTATACATTGTCTCAGATTTTTTTACCTTGCTGTGTTTTTTTTAACTTGTCGTAATGTCGGATATTGTTGTCTGTCCTGTAACTATGAAGCATCCTTGTTTGTTCAGCTGTCATGCTGATTTTATATAAATAAACATGGTACGGATGTTCTCATGAGTTTCATCTCTTTCTGTGACAAACAAGTTTCACATGTTTATAAAAATCACAAAAAGGCTCAATTTTAACAGTTGTTGCTCTGAGGCAACATTCCCCACCGCTACACTGGCGATTTTTCAGAATTTCCAAATAAATCTATTTTAATACAAATTATTGTTGCATATTGATTGCAGCTCTTATAAAGCTTCAGAGTGAAGCACAATCTGATGTAGAGGATTTTAATTCTATTGTTGAAACACTGAGTTTAAAGTAAATGTTACTTTTGATGAAATGATCTAAAGCATCTAATCACCTCATTCTTCACATTCAGAGAAGATTCTGCTGTTTAATATTACCCAGACAAGAACGGCTGATGCATAAATGCAGGTCAATCAGCAGCAACATCGGATCCATTCAGATGAAAATGAAAAACATTAATTTTGTTATCCTGGAAAGTCTAAGAGACTCACATGCTGGTGATTTTAATATAGATAGGTCACATTTCTGTTCTAGAAGAGCTGAGGGAGAGATCTGGAGAAGGTCTGAGACTACAGACACGCTTTAGCTTAATCATGTCTAGTTCATATTAATGAACCCTTATTTATGGCTTCATGAACAGATAAATGAGACCTGGGAAAAGCTGCACAACCAAATTAAAGAAAAAGAAGAGAAAATGGTAGGGATGCTCGATATTGGCTTTTTTACCGATATCTGACTTACCGACTGACGCTTAATTTCTAATACTGATAAATGCTGTGTCCCTCTCTCGTAAAAAAAGAAAAACTAAAACATTTTAGGTTACTAACATCACATATCTCCAATCATCCTTACATTTGAAACATTTAAAACTACTTCAATTTAATTTAGTAACAGGAAAGGTGTCGTATTATTTTGTCTCCAACAGCAGCTGAATCTCATTCTCCCTAAGCGTGACACTAAAGCTCTTTCTATAAAACAATGCCACCAATTTGCCGCAAAGCCGATGCGGCATCTGGGAGCCTAAGGTAGTTTATAAGAGCTCAGACCGTGGTGGTAATGTTGCGCAATCATGTCAGTTTTATAAAAGATTACGCGATGGCGGCAAAAAGGAGGTATGGGGGCGGTCTCTGCACTGTCGCAGACTTCCGTTTATCTTTGACATAACTTGCTTTTTATTGCAATCAAAGCCGCACTTGTTACGTTTTTTTTCCACAAGCAGCTACAGGTGTGTGTCTTCTACCATCCCTGTAAGCTGTCAGATGATCTAAGCTGCAGCTCTAATGGAGAGAAGCTCCCGGAGCTCCGCATCGCTCCAGTTCATCATCTCAGCTGATTCTGTTTACAAAATGAAACTTATGCCCATGTTTACTTTCATTTCAATATAGTTCCCAGCTGGAGCTCAGTATTAATTCATCATGTGGTCATGACACCACCCTCTGTTGCGCCAAGGCTTAATGTGCATTTATAAGACCGGCGAAGCTGCAATACTACCGCAATATTACTATCAAGCGTGGCGGCACGAATGCCGCAAAATTACCGCAACGTGGGTCTTATGAACACGCCATGACGGCATCACGTTGCGGGAATTTACGTAATATTACGCTGATTTGCCGGCATGGTGTGTCTTATAAAAAGGGCTTGAGATGTGTTCATTAGTTAGTAATGGATTTTTTTTCTGTATATTGCAGCTATGGTGATAAAACATTTATAGAGATCTTCAGATAAGAAAAGCCTTGGGTGAAGATTCTTGTTTTAGTTTAGTTGTTTGTTAGCTGCTAGCTACACGTAGCTACGTGCTTTGAGGACAGCGTATGTTCACTACACAGGGCAAAGTTCTACTTCACTACCAAATAAACTAGAATATCTCAAAAACTTTACATCAGATCTGTCATATTTTGACATTTAGAGAGAGGAGAAGTAGCTGAAGAGGTTGATAACATGTGTATGGTGTGTAAATGTTGGGTCATTAAAAGACTGAAAAACCGATGCCGATATTTTAATGCCGATGTTGGTCGATGTTAATGGTAGACTGATAATATCGAACAACCCTAGAAAATGGAAAAAAGTTAAAGTTTAAAGGAAAAATGCACAAATTCTGTCACTTTTTTTCACAAAACCAGCAGGCTGAACGAACAGAAACCTCCTCATCTCTTTTCCCACGGAGGAAACTCATTCCAGCTCCTTAGATCCAGGATCTCTAAATGTGTTTATTACAAAATCAGCTCAACAAAGAAACTGCTGCCAGACTGATTTAGGTCCATAAGTAGTTCAAAGACTAAAAATCTCCAAAGATCTGAATAGATTGACAATTTTTAGGGACCAAATTATGGAAACATGAAATGATAAAATAATTATCGTAGGCAGCAACCTTTTGGGCTTTAATTAATCTGAGAACTGGAAGCGGGAAACGAGCCAATTTATGTGAGGCGCTGACAGACAACATTCTCATTTCTTTGACAAAATGATTTAAGACACCATGAACGTTTGACCTCTACAGCCTAAAGGGCAGAGCTCTGAAAAAACCCAACACAAAATCTGCCTGATGCTTAAAATCAACATAAAACATTTCAGATTGTTTTTTTTCATTCTTAATGTTCACAATATGTACTATAACTTATGTTAGAATCACCTTTTTTAAGGTTTAGGTCAAAATGAAAGCTGACTGTTGACCGCTGCATTTTGAAAACATTTTAATTCTACATTTGAAATCAAGGGAAGCTTCACAAAGTTTTTATGATTAAATTTAATTTAAAAACTGATTTTAGGCAGTTCAACTTTATTGTTCCATCTAATTAAAAAAAAGAAATTGACAAAACCAAATTTTGTTTTTCTTTAAAGGGACACTTTGCATCTTTTTAATATTTTTAAATCATTTTCTTGAGCCAGTATGTGCTAAAATGACCCTTTACAGGGTCAATGAAAGGCCACCCAACCCCTGTTGCCCCCTGTGGCCAGAATCTTCCACTTGCAACTGTTGGGACTTAGAAAAATTTGAGCTTGACATACCTGGATCTGCAGTCTGGTTCCAGCATGTTTTAGATCATGAACACAGCTGATTTGTTTAACTTAATGATGAATAACTCCCGTAGAAACTAATAAAGGCTGAGGAGACATTTCAGCAGTTAGATTAAGGTGTTAAAAAGACGAACGCGCAGCGAGGAGAGATACATTTTACTTTCGGTTTCGCCAAAGAACACTAGGGGGTGCTAAAAACAAATCAAAACTGACTAGTGTCCCTTTAAAATGAGTTTTACTCCGATTGATGGTAAAAGTTACAGCCGGCCATTTCAGAGGTGCTGAAGGGCCAAATGTGGCTCCAGAACCACAGATTTCAGAACCCTAGCTCCTGACTCATCACTTTGATCTTTGACCAAAGCATTTCTGGGTGGTGCAGTTGTTGCCTCTCAGCTAGAAGTTTTATGCATTTTCTCCCCATGCACATGCAGGTTTCCTCCAGGTGTCCCAATGTCCTTCTAGAGACAAAAAACACATACGTTAGACTATATTAGATTGTCTCTATGTGGCCTTGGGACGGACCACTGACCTTTGACCCCTAGAGATAGACACTAGGTTCCCATAACCCTGAACAGGAGGATTAACGTAAAGAAACAAAGCTGCTTTTCCTCAGACTTCCTCCAGCTCTCAGAGATTAATGATCACCTTCACATCTTTGAACTTTGTTTCTTCCACAGAAGAACTGAGCTGGCTTGTCTCTCCATCACTTCGTTTAAACACTGATGCAAACAAAGGCTAAATTAAATTTCCAAATGATAGAGCTGTCTAGTATAATTAGATCTTGTGATTTTAGACGACGCCCCTTTTTTACGAGCGTCTCCGACGTGACGCCTCCGCTCGGTTGACAGGTGGACAAAAACATATCGAATGGAGTGAAAAGTTTTACTGGAGCTGAACTCACTCTCTTCATAACGGCTAATTGAGCATTTTATCAATAATTGCAGCGTCACCGAGGCCCTGATGAGCCTCTCTTCCTCGGATAAGTGCTGGAGCACAAAGGGCCGTGAGACGGTGGTCATGGGCGGGCGGCATCGATCTGTTGACGGCGTTAACAACAATAAACATGCTGCACATTTGATTTTCTCCGGGCTGCTTGCCATCCGTTGCAAGAAAACATGTTCTGTAACTATCTGTGTGTGTGTGTGTGTGTGTGTGTGTGTGTGTGTGTGTGTGTGTGTGTGTGTGTGTGTGTGTGTGTGTGTGTGCGTGTGCGTGTGTGTGCACACACAAAAACACACACTTTACCCTCCCATAACAAGATGAACATTTTCACTTTCTCCTTACTCACGACCCTTCCCACTCTGCATCCTCCTAATCCTGCCTTGGAAGTGACTCACATTACAGCATTCTTCACTTTAATGTACTTTAATAGCATTAATATCTGCTTCTGCTTCCTCCGCTGCAATAAACACCCCTTCCAGCTTAAAAAAAAGCCGCTTAAGAGCAATTGACATGCCTTGTGTACTAAGAACAGAAACGTACCTCGAGTAAAAAGCTGAATAACTCGTTGTAAAAAAGAGTAATCTGCCTTTTTTTATCCGCTGGCACCCGCCCACCACAGCGTGGCACATAGTGTACTGTAAACAGACACTGAGGGGACTCAGACGAGGAGCAGCCAGCTCCCCGTTGTCCTTCCTACTCACTCGCTCTCACTCTCTGTCTGCGTGTGTGGAGGAGGCCTGCAGAAACAGGAAGAACAAGCGTCCTCGCCACCTTCTGTGCCACCCATGCTGCTGCTGCAGTGACAGCCAAGGTCAGCTCAGGAAGGACAGAGGGCTCCTGCACGGAGATAAGACTCTCGCAAACATCTGAGCCACCGGGCTACTTTTCCGAGGAAAGAGGATCCTGCACCTGAATTATTCATGCGGGTCTCCCCCACCCTAAATAACAGCCGGCAAGCATTGTTTGACATCCAGGATGAATAATTAAGGACTGACCTTTTGTTCCCATTAGAGGTGATGGGCTGAAACCACCAGATTTTCTAGGAGAGGATGCTGGATCGTGTGAAGATGCTGGGTGTATTTGTGGTGTTTAAAATCAGGCATAAACTATGATGCTAAGAAAGGAAACACAGCAGATCCCCGCGGGACGCTGAAATACAAAGACATGCAGTTTCTGTTGATCGTTCCGAAAGCGCAGCCCGGAGCTCCTGGTTGGCATTACTCCCATGTTCTCATAAGAAACAGGCGGAACTTTGTCCACGACGCTCACACTCTCAGCTCAGCAGGTCGGGTCAAGACTCATAAAAGTCCAGAGCCTCTGTCTGGACATGCATGTGAAACATGGACTAATCATGCTTTTCAGTAACTTCATGTACAGAATTTAAAGTAATGAACCCGTAGGAATTCACTCGGGATGAACAACATTTTCTATGGGCAAAAATATGAGCGCACAAAGTATTAACAATAAGTAAATTCTACGTAAAGGCCCATAATTCCTTACAAATTTACAGCCTAACCCCTACTTTCCACCAGACGTGAAACGGCTGTGAAACGTACTTGGCAGCAATTAGCCGCTGATCTAGTGGACGCGTTCCTTTCCAACGGCTGTGCAGTGTCACGTTTTGGACGCGTCCCAGAAGCATAAGGACCAGTGGTGGCTGGTGAATTTTTTTTGGGTGGGGCGCATTTTTTTATTTTTATTTTTTTATGTTAGATCTTGTGAATGGTTTTTATCTTGAGAGGCGCTATATAAACAATCGTTATTTTCTTTATTTGCAGGTGAGTTTTTCAGATGCGCTAACCACATATCACCACTAGGGAACGCCAAATTACCATTCTTATGCGTCACACAACTTGAAATCGACGGACTTTGTTGCTAAGTTAGCAACAAAGTTGTTCCAAAAACATGCTTCATATTGACCAATATATGCAAACCTCACACACACTAAACAGGAAGAGGCTCTTTTAAACGATAGAATCCACGTTTTCTACCTCAACACCACCCAATGACTGCTAAATGAAAAGCAAAACAAAGCTATTTTCATGAAGTCAAAAGCTAAATTCTGTCTTACCTTGCTGGTCAAAATTATCCATCTTATAGTAAAAAAAATCCACTTGGTTCGTAGAATCCAATGATAAAAAGATGAAACTACTAGTTTTCTCCATATTCAACGTTAGCAGCAGCCCCACAACAACAAAGGACGGTGAACTAGCCTGTGGAGAAATTTCCGGTTCTGTCTGGGCTGGGTGAGCTGACCAATCAGCATCCTCCTCCTGATGTGAGCAGACTCCCCCGTTTGCTTGCGATCGCAACCATATGCGCCCAACAGCTCTCCTGTTCCTTGTCGTTGGGGATCCAGCGCACATGCGCCAGTTAGCCTGTATTAAGTCAATGGTAAAGATCATAGATATCATATAAACACTAGATGCCTTAACTGGGAGTCGACAGCGTCCCTACACGGCGGCCATCTTACCTCGGACAGCTTACGTTCCGTTCTCAATGGTAGCAGATGGAAGGTGAGTGAACAACTTAAACAAAAACACTCTTAACTCGATTAAAAATGAACGGATTTACAAGCCGGTTGCATTATTACAAACCTTATAACACATAGGCTTGATAGGACATACTTTAACATTTTTAAATGAACGGGCCAAATCCGTCATATTTTACAGCCACATCTCTGGCGTTTATAACAAACCAAACCGTTTGAAATTCGGTTGAAAATTGAGCAAGTTAGAGTTATTTAAATAGTACATGCACCATTGACACCAATGTTACGAAAGGGGGCAGCTGTCCGAGGTAAGATGGCCGCTGCGTAGGGACGTTCGTCCAATCGACGAACAACGCGGGTAAGGCATCTAGTGTTTATATGATATCTATGGTAAAGATTGCTGCGACCGCGAGAGGACACGTGACAGGAAGTATGTCGACGTTTCGGCCGTGTTAAAAGTATTAACTTTATTAAACTACAATTAAATGCAGATTACACACAGCACTTACAGCCCATAAGGTGTATAGATCGTTTACTTTAAATTTTATGTTTTTTTAAATACATTTTGTGATTCCTCTCTTCTTCTTCCTCTTCCTGTGAGACTGGTGGGGCGGCGCCCTAGCGCCCCCTATGGACGAGCCGCCACTGATAAGGATGCGTTGCTTACATTTTGAGTCTATTTTTTACGCATTACGCTTCCAGAACATGTTAAACTCCACAGTTCAGATCGGGCCAGACAGGAAGGCAAACATGAAAACAGTTTAAAGCATCCAGAAACTTTCAAAATAAAAGTCACAAGCAGGTTTCCAATTCCTTAACTAGTAAAAACGTGCGTCATTTCCTGTGAAACCTCCGTAGCCGGGGTAAACAGAACAAGAAATAAACCACAGACCTTTTTTGATAATTGCAGCCATCTTTTTCCTTGCTTCTTATTGTGTAAAATTCTGAAATCACGCGTGTTGTTGGAATTCTCCCGTGATTTTCTGACCTCGCGGGACCAGCTGTGTGGTTTCCTTCAGTGTCTGAAACGCTCCCGGTTGGAAGGAGCTCGCAGGTTAAACGCCTCTTTTATGTTACATGTTGCTTTTGCATCTGGTGGAAAAGAGGGGTCGAACATAAATTAACTCAGAAAAATCTAACCCTCAATCACACCCTTGGTTACAAAATATTTCTATATGATTTATAAAAGGAGGGATCATATTAGATTATTTTGATTATTTAGTCAACATTTGCATCTTAAATCAGAAACTTAAAAAAACACTGGAAAGTTTAAAAAAAAAGAAAAAATATGGAAAAGAACAAAAGCAAATAAAATAGAAGTATATAGATATAAACAGATAAAACATTTATATAATGGGCCCTGCCTTGCGATCAGCGGTGGACGTAAACACTAGAGAGGTTGGGTCAAGGTGAGGGAGATAAGTTCACAAACACAGACACAGGCAAAAACATTAGAGTCAACATGTTGATGGTTTAAAATTCTCTAAAGTCTGAAAACAACAAAAATCATGTGTGTTGTTTAGAGTTCTTGTCTGGAAAATCCTTCAGAAGGAAGCGAGTGTAAATGAGAGCGTTTGGTGTAATTATTGTCCTCCACTAAAGCGCATCGTTACGCCTGTTATGCAGCACTTTGTTTCTGAAGAGCCGCCTCCTTATTTTACATAAATAAAACACCAACAGCAGCTCTCAGTAATAGAATGTGACGAGATCAGGGTGCAGTTTACGCAGCAATCAGTCATGGGTCATTAGTTCTATTGGACCCCAATCCACCCTGACTGAGTGGCACTGTCTCACACACTTAAAACGGCCTGCCGACATTTATACCCTAAAAAACACAAATTTCACAACGAAGCAGCTAAACAAACTCTGAGCCGAGTGTTTCTGAGTTCAGACAAAAGTAATATAAATCTCACCGTCTGGCCCCGAGTCTGGAGCTGTTCTGACCTCATTACATCACGTAAACACGTCCCCATGTAAACAACACCAGCAGACCACATGAGGAGGAGGGTTCTGTCATTTTAAATTGGTTTTGGGCCAATTTAAAAGTCTCATAGTTATAAATATTTATAATCTTACCTGTTCTTGCTGAACAGCCTCTATTCAGAGAAATGGAGTTTATACCCTGAAGGATTGATAAGCTAATGGCTAGTCAGAGCTCAGCATATTGCTGCCATCTTAAACTTTTAACTTACACATCAAGACAAAAAAGCAATGATTTTTTTTTTTTGCATTTTTTAGAATAAAATCAAATTTAAAAGCCAGATGATGATGATGATGATAAATATGAAGGTAATAATAATGGGAGGATTTTGTGTAACTTTTTATACATATAAAAAAAACAATATATATGTATATATTTACAATTTTTTTGTTGGAAAGTTTACATGCTTAAATTAAAAAAAAATACAGGGGCTAAAATATGCTCTAACGAGTGGTTGCCGTGGCAGCTGAAGGGTTAATAAAGCTTCATTCTCCTAGAAATTACACAATTTGTGCTGCACCGTTGTTTAAACCTTTACACCCAGTAGTTTCATATTTAATGGTTACTCACATTGAAATCTGTGGCTATTTACAAATGTCAAAATATGTCAAAAAAAATATAGCTAAAGAGCTAACGACTAATCTTAGTTCAGTCAAGATCAAAGTGTTGCTATCTTAAAATAACATTTTTAAGAGAAATATTAAGAAATTTCTCCAAATTTGAGCCCTTCTTGTACAGGAAGTACCACATTTCTCTGCATGTTATCAACAGTGTAATGAAACTTTATTGAAAATGTAAAGATTTAAATGAAAAAAATAAATAATTGGACGAACGGCTGTGAATTTTAGTTTTAATGGCAGCATCATCTGTCTATAGGTCGACTAGCTGTTAGCCCATCAGTCCTGTAGAACATGAGCTCTATTTCTATGAAGAAAGGCTGTTCAGAAAGCTAATATTTGTGACTTTCTCTTTGAAACAGAAAAAATTACCCCAAAAATCTGATTCAATCATTGTGCTGATGACTGTAATGTTAGTTCTGCTCATGTTTGATATTTAAGACAATAACTGTATTTATAATTTGTATAAAGATCAACACTTGTGTATTTTAGGTCCATCTCTCTCCGTAGCTCCTCTGTACAGCAGGGGTCACAAACTCCGGTCGTCCGGGGCGACCGTCCTGCAGATCTGAGCTGTTTTTCTTGCACCAACAAACCCTGATTTAAATGCCTGATTAATGAACATGCATCTGCAGGACTGAACAGGCTAAAAGGGGATTTAATCCCTTTACCCTGATGTGTTGGAGCAAGAAACATGGAAATCCTGCAGGAAAGTGTCTCATGAGGACTGGAGTTGGTGACCCTGCTGTATGTTTGGAGGTGACGAGCAGATTTACTACAGCTGCTACTTCTGACAGCGATTCATGCTAAACTACAAAGTTTTGGGAATAAAATTCAACATGGCAATGATCCTAGAAAGATTCTGATTTCTGAAAAGCATGGATTCTTATTTAAAGCACTTGGTGCTCGTCTGACCCTGATGCTTAAAGACAACATCACAAAGTTAAGAGATGGAAAGATTTTAAATTATGTTCAGAGATCACGGACGGCAGTGAGCCTCATCTTGGCTGCTTTGGTTTCCATGGTAACCAGGATAATGAAACAGGCAGATGCCGGTGATGACACCAGTGCAAGGTCTTCCAGCCTCCTCATTCACACAAAACAAATCATCCTATAATTCTGCCTGGATCTAAACAAACAGAGATAACTGGAAAATTACAACAATGGAACTCAGGTGGCTCAAATAAAGGACCGATCTGATCTTACAATTTAGTTTTAGTCATTTTATTTATTTTGATATTTCATGTTAAAATAAAACATCCATGTCTGCCACCATGAAGCTTCTATATATATATATATATATATATATATATATATATATATATATATATATATTTTTTTTTTTTTTTTTTTTTTTTTTTTTTTTTTTTTTAACCAGAATAGACATTTCTAACATGAGAAACTGTTTTTCAGATGTTTGAGAAAACTTCAGTTAAATTTTTAAATATTGAGACATTTTTAAGATAAAAAAAAAGCTGCATCTTCAAGGTGGAATTTACTTAAAATGTTTGACATCTCTTTATTATTTTCAGGTGGGATTTATTATTTCTTTATTTATAATTTTATTTTTATATTTATATTATGGCTGTATTTCTACCTCCGACTCGCTTATTCGATAATTTAAATATTTTCTCTCTCTCTCTCTCTCTCTCTCTCTCTCTCTCTCTCTCTCTCTCTCTCTCTCTCTCTCTCTCTCTATATATATATATATATATATATATATATATATATATATATATTATATATATATAACATATATTATATATATATATATGTATAAAGAGAGCGAGAGAGAGAGAGAGAGAGAGATTAATATTAAGCAGTGGTTGATATTTTAATAGTTTATTAATGCTTAATAATGCACTAAGCAACCTTAAAGCGGCTGTCCGGAGTTTTCCCCTTTCAGGAATGATGTATGAGTTTTCAGAAATCCATAAAAGTGACTGTACTGTGATATAATGTAAGCAATATGTCTTTTTTTTGGAGCTCCATGCAATAGGAACTGAGCTCAGAAGTAACCAATAGCATTAGACTATCGCTTACGTGCTCCTGCGTTTAAGGAAGTACCTCGGCTGATGCAGCGTTGATGAACTTTTCACGAACAAGTAAGTCTTTAAAATATAAATATATGAAAACACAACATGACATGAGAATAATACTTGTACAACAACATGTTTTAGCTCTGTTTCTCGGCTACAGAAGCACATTCATAAAAAAGAACCGTGCAGTCGCCATCTTAAAAAACCGGATCGACCCTAACCCTTTAAAATCATTAAAAACTATTCAAACCAAAATAAAATGCACAATAATTTAATAAATAAAACCTGAACTAATTTTGAAGCTAGCTTCTGAAATTTCTAGATCAGCCTTGCAAAAACACAAGTTGAGACAAAATGTTTGTTTTCTTGATTGAAGAATGGAAACAAAAGAAATGTTAAAGCTTTTACCAATAGCTCATCAGGGTCACCATGGTAACTGGCCACCTGTGTCCACCCCTCCCTGACAGGAAGGCTCAGACAAACAGCTGCTGTGGGAGAACTAGAACAGCAGCAGAAGTTCTGATGGTCCCACTGGGGAACGTTGATGCTTCTACTGGGTTTGATGGAGGAGACAAGCAGGTAAAAACAGCATCAGCTTCCTGTTTGTCCTGCAGCTGAGATTCTTATTATCCATCAACATGTGATGTGGTTTGAACACGAGGGACATTTTAAAAGACTTCACAGACTGGTAGAACCCACACGGGTCCAGAGCGGTGACAAAACGGAGCACATGTTGTTACGATGTCTGTTTAATACGTTTGGACGTCAAACAATAAATTCTCAATAAAGACGCCGCAGGGTGAACGACGTGTGCAGACGTGTTATTGATCCGGTCCTTTTTCAGGCTCCAACATGAGTGCACAAGGGTCTGGAGACAAGGATTGATTGTTGATTTTGGTTGTTTTGTTTCGATGGGTTTTAGTTTTTTCTTTTTGTTAGAAAAACAGGAAAATGGATTAGCATCAACAAAGCCTTGCTTTGCTAAAATAAAGCTATTACTTAAATGGATTCAACATTTTTACTGAGGTTTTGTCTCTTTGTGAGGAACAAAAATGCCCAGAACAAAGCTGCAGCACACCCGCAGCGACACTCAGGAGAGGCCGGCACAGATTCCTGCTTCCAAGAGTGAGGGGAGCGAGTATAGACACGGCATATTTATAGCCAGAGAGAGGAATAATTCATGGTGATCAAAGTGCAGATCCTGCTCCATTCCATCACACAGCAGATGTGGCAGAAGGAAAAAGAGCATGCTTTCCCTTCACTTGCTCTCTTGTGGTTCCCCAAATGGAAACTGTGAGGTAAAGTTGTCCCTGTGCTGCCGCTGTGTTGGTCGTTGTGCGTTCTGCCCGCGCTCTCAGATGGCTTTGCTTTAGGAGGCGAGTGGGACGCCTTGGAGATGTAACAGGCTAGGAAGACATGAGAAAAATCCTCCCACACGCAACGATTCTTTGAAATCAGAGTGACGATCAGCTTGTGACCTCACAGCAAGAGGTCAAACACCTCGAGCAGTATGCAAAAACCAAAGTGCATGATGGGACTCCCGTGCAAGTATGGGAAATACAGCCAATCAGAATTAAAAAGGTTATTTGTTGATCATATGCTTAGACAAATGTTTGTATTGAGATCAAACACGTGCAAAAGGCAGGAGATGGGATTTTACAAATACCTCAATAAAAACAGATTCTGTGCATCTACAGCTGGTTTACTTCAACAAGCTACCAAAATCAAGATGGCCGCCACAGCTAACAAATGTTAGCAAACAGAAGAACAGCTAAATCAGTCAAATCTGAGCTAGAGTGAATAGATTCCACAAGATCATCGTCTAACAACCATTAAGTTGAACTTTTCCCATCTGAATCAACACTGTTAGCTTTTTTTAAAGGTGCAGAACACTGAAAACCCTAAAACTCTAGGATTAGAAAATCCTGACAGATCTACGTCACACTGTCACTTAACATTCATGGACTCACCCATCTTGACTCACAACAGGGAAGGTTGTTGTTGGTTTAGCGTCCAGGAAACATCAGTCCTGTAGAACATGAGCTCTATTTCTATGAAGAAAGGCTGTTGAGGAAGCTAATATTTGTGACTTTCTCTTTGAAACAGAAAAAATTACCCCAAAAATCTGATTCAATCATGTGCTGATGACTGTAATGTTGTTAGTTCTGCTCATGTTTGATATTTAAGACAATAATTGTTTTTATACTTTGTATAAAGATCAACACTTGTGTATTTTAGGTCCATCTCTATCCGTTGCTCCTCTGTACAGCAGGGGTCACAAACTCCGGTTGTCCGGGGCGACCGTCCTGCAGATCTGAGCTGTTTTTCTTGACTCACAACAGGGAAGGTTGTTGTTGGTTTAGCGTCCAGGAAACATCAGAGAACGCCTTTGCTAGTAGAAGCTAACCGTTAGCATTAGCAACTCCATCACACAGAAGAACTCCTCCAGGCTTGTGTTATTTGTGGAGATAAAACATCAACGTAGCAGAGCAAACAGAGTCAGTGGTAAAGTCGTGCTGCTGTTAGCCAATCAGAGGAGAGATGTTAAACGAGTGAGCCACACCTTTAATAAAACACTCAAGCCCCACCCACAAGAATCCAGATAGTTTGAGTTTTTCACATCTGTGCACCTCTCGTCCACACAGAAGGGGAGTTTTTTATGAAAAAACAAAACAACTGATTTTTCACCTTCCAAAATAGAGATTGTTTAAGAATCTATTATTGGTGCACTCTTGTGGTCAGAAATCGTAACTAAAACATGTTTAATGTTAGTTACACACAGATCAGGCTGCAGCTCGTCACTGTGTAATGATGAGATGCACATATAACAAGGTTACGACTCGTGATGGAAATGTGGATTTAGTGAAAGCGTCACAGCTTGGGGGACACAAAGATGCAGCTCCTGGGCCAGATCCGGCCTGCGAGCCACATGTTGAGTACCCCTGCTTTAAACAAACTCACCAAAATACTTTAAGATGTAAATTTTGAAATGTTAAATACCTTGGAAGAGCTGTTAAAATCCTCCTATTTCATTATTCTTTGTATTTCACAATTTTGTAATTTTCTTTCTTTACCTTCTTCAAACTTTATTTTAAGTATTTTTCCCTCATTTGTAAAATAATGTTTTCTACTTTTGGCTGCAAGACAAGCATGCACAAGTGACCAGGAGTTAAAATCTGAAGAACTGCAGACAGGGAGTCAAGCTGTTAACCCTTTACAATAAGAGTCCCTTTATTAACGTTCCTGATGTTGTTAGCTATTAGTGTTCTTAAGGTTAGGACAAAGGGCCTAAGGAGGGGTGTCTGCTTAGTAATGCATTACTTAATATTAACATTAATATTGGGCAGATGTTATTACTTTATCTAATAGTGTATTAATGCTTAATAAATACACTATCATTAATAAAGGGACCCTTATGGTAAAGTGTTACTATCAAACCTTAGAGATATTTATAGATATTGAACTAAAGTTATGCCAGGCAGAAAGTCAGTCACAACAGAAACACCTACAGAACACACAAAACATCATTTTCATTATTTCACTAAAGTAGCTTTATTTTAGTCGTTCCTCAAAGTTTAAGATCTTAGTTTAAAAACATCAAAGGCAGCACACGGATGCATTCCCTCCAGGAATAATGGAACTTTCATTTTTTTCTCTTTTGTCATTCTGTCTCACACACACACACACACGCACGCACGCACGCACGCACGCACGCACGCACGCACGCACGCACACACACACACACACACACACGCATGCACGCACGCACGCACACACACACCTGTTTCCTTCTCTCTTTAATTTCATTTCTCCAACTCTACTTCCCTGTCACTCCCTTCACCTCCCCCCCCCCCACACACACACACAGACATGCGAGCTCCTTCATCTTCTCTTTCACCTCTTCTCCCTCCCACACTTTTCCTATCACTACTTCCGTGCATTCCAGCTCACACAGAGGCGCCTGTATCGTTTTCTTTCCCCGCCTGATCACTCCTTCATGCACACACACAGCTTTCTTCCTCTCCTTATTTTCTTGCTTCTCTCATTCCCTCTGCCTCCTACACACACACACACACACACACACACACACACACACACACACACACACACACACACACACACACACACACACACACACACACACACACACACACACACACACACACACAAGCGAACGGCTCTGACTTCCCGTACTCCCAGCTGGGCTTGGCCAGCCCTCTTCCTCTGGCCTTTCTGGGCCATCTGGAGTGCAATGTCCCCGCTCTGCTGGTCCCCTGCCAGCAACTGAGCCTCCCGGGATGAACGCACCATCTTCAAGCACAATTTGTACGCGTCAAGGCTCTGCTGTGTGTCCAGTGACCCAGCTGAGTGAAGTCATTGAGTCCTGCTTTTCCCACCTCAAAGGAGCCTCATTCTGCTGCTACGACACCTGCACTCGGCATCTAACCGGCTGCAGGATGGCACGGTAATTGATTAAAGCTGCTGAGCAACCTTATTAGCAATTACTGCTCTGTTTACCATCCCGTGGATTATTTGTCCTTGCATGAAGAGTCAAAGTCAAAATATAGTACACCAGACAAGTACGCTTTAACTTTTCAAGTATAAACTCACCTGAATGGTTCAAATTCTGTTGGGATCTAGACGGAATATTAAATATTAGCTGCTTAAACATCAGATTCTCACTCAATATATGTTTAACAGACTGCATTTTGGCAACAAATGCATCGATTCTGGTTTTCAGAGCCGATACAGGTTTCCTATTCACGTACCACTCTGACCTGCTGATACCAAATCATCTCATCTAAGATAATCAGAAAACACTGCTTTAAAAGTTCTGATTCAATTCAATTCAATTCAGTTTATTTCTATAGCGCCAAATCACGACAAGAGTCATCTCAAGGCACTTCACAAAGTAAACATTCCAATACAGTTCAGTTCATTAAGCCAATCAGTAAAAAAGTTTCCTATATAAGGAACCCAGCAGATTGCATCAAGACACTGACTGTGTGTTGATACAATTGACTTGAAAGTTATGATTCTGGATGTCAAAATGTCCACTGGGAGGGTTTGTTGTTGCTAGCATTAATTGGTGCTTAGGAATGGTGAGTTCACAGAACATTTTGAAAACGATCATCCGTTGGTTCGTGAGATATTTTACCAGCAAAAGCATTAGCACCTGCATTAGACCTGCATTCAGAGAATACCTGCTGCTTCTATCTAGAGAGTCTTCTAACTTATTTTTTCACAATTATAAAATAAACTTGAGCAAAGAAAATAATATTTTTCAATTTTAATGGAAAACTGGAAGGGCATTGCTTAGAAATTAAGGTGCGTCTGTTGAAACGGAAATATCTCTTTTGGCTGATTTTAGCTTCTATTCAGGAGGATTTGAACAACAAGCAACACAAACATGCAGAGGTTTGCTCCAAAAGCTTCAGCGTGATAGTCTACGATAAAAAAGTGGCACAAACCCACCTGAGGGTTAGCTCAGGTTAGCAACAGGAGGATCAGAGTCTGAAAGCAGAACAGGAGACCACAGCTGAGCAGCAGGTGGGTTCAGCTCAGCAGACTCAGAGAGAGAAGCATGGACCTCCTGTTCCTCATGCAGCAGATCCATGCAGGTCCAAACTCTGATGTTACTGCGCTGAACACAGCCAGGCATGAGCAGAAACATCTCAAAGGAAACTAAAGAACATGCAGCAGCAACAGTTCTGAGTTTAAATCTCAACTTGACTGGTAGAACAGACCCAATGAACACCTAAAGATATAAAGTGAACAAGCTACAGAATAATAATCAAAGTGTTAAACTAAACCAACTCAGAGGGGCTGAAGATAAACTTAGAGAATAAAGTCATTAGATCTAAAAAGGACCGGAAAACCTCGTCGGTGCTTCATCTTCATCTCTAGAAGATAACCAGATGGACCTACCTGAGGAGGGCTCCTAGATCCACCATGAAGCTCCCAAAGTGGTGACGAAGAGAAGGTGTCCTCCTCCTCTTCTTCACTAGTTGAGCTCGCTGTTTCAGGACCACGGACAGCCACCTCTTTGCTTTGTGGAGATGATGGAAGTTCACCGCCGAACGGCACCGGGCGCGCGCGCGCACACAGCGAAACGCTTTAAGTTTGATGGCAGCTCGTTAATCCACCGACTGGAACAAACATGCCTCGCGCCGCGCCAGATGCTTTTAGGATGAGCGCGGCCAATCACGTTCCCGCTCGCTCCTTACTCTCACATCTCTGCGCATCCCGTCCCCGAACGGTCTCCAAGGACCGGCTGCTGCCGCGGCGCCTCCGGGCGGGTTCGGCTGCGGTAACAGTGACTTTAACTGCGGCTTCTCCTCCTCCTGCTATCGCAGCACATCTCCGTGTTTTTTTTTTTTTTTGCAGAGCTCTTCCCTTCTCTTTGTCTTCGCGGCGATGGTGATGCTGATAAAGATGGGGCTGCGAATTTCCTCCCGCGCATCGACTGCCTCTGGGAGCGGAGCCGCGGGAGCAGGAGGAGTGTCTTCGGCGGGCTGAGTTCATAAAGACTCTTCTATAGGGATAAGCTCCGCGTTTTATTAAGAATATCAGCCCTCTTTGGAAATTAGAGGAAAATGGCGCGCTGCGAGTGCTTTTACGCACCGCTTTCACGCAACTGAGTCGATTTATCAGATTGAGGAAGTCCAGCATCACTGATAAATCATCATGAACGTATTAGTGATGATTTATGACTTTTGGAGCAGCGCCTAATGGTTTCTGGGTGTTTGGGGTGTCTGAGAAGGACTTTCAGACTTCTACACTTGGCTCAGACACATGAGGGTTTTAGTTGGACACCCCAAAAATTTGAGTTGATGATGTCTGGAAGATAAAAATAATCACACAAATCTGGAAAACCCAACAGCTTTCGCTACTTCCATCATTCAGAGAAATATTAGAATATCTAATTGTACCTGTATGGGGTGCTGAATATAAAGTAATACATTGAAACTAATAACTTCATTTTTATATTTTCATGTTATGTTAAACTAAATATTTTTGGTTAAAAAACTAAATATTTAGTTTCAAATCTAAGTTTTAATTTTGGAATCAATTATAAATGCATGCAGTAACATTTACATGTTTATAATGTTATTTAAATATACAAACTTAAATCTAAACACACAAGATCAAATAGAAACATTTAACATTAAAACCAAATATTTAAACTCAAATCAAAGTTTATCAACTTTGAATAAATAGAGTTATATAATTTTTTGTAAATAAAATAGAAATGTGTATGTTGCATCTAAATATTAAAATCTAAATCTAAATGTGGTGATTTTTAACAAAACATTTGGCTAGCATGCATCTTATGAGTCCTTTGATAGTAAGATTGTCTTAGTTTATTCAACCTTGGATCATTTCTCAATATTCAAGCACTGATAAGAGTTATCAGAAAGTGCCACCCTGCTATTTTGGTCAGCAACTTCCTGTTTACAGCAGTTTGAATGTGAATATCAAGTTTAAAACTGTTTTATTCAAAAAGTTTAAGTTTATACTTTTGATCCTTAGTTGGATCTACTTTTTTAGAATACATTTTATATATTGCGATTTAGTTGACTTTTAGATATTTAGAGTTTAATCAAAATCTTTTAGAATAAACTTTCAAAATTTAGATTATATGTAGCCTTACACAAATACATATTAATATGTTACCATACATAATTTGAAGCCAAATGTAGAAACTGTAGATGTGAATTTTTGAACATAACTTTTTAATCAGCACCCCATACGGCACAGTCAGACCCTGGCTGCTCGGCCATGTGCCGCTGTGCAGTCTGCCATTGATTTGAGCATGACTGTAGTGATTTGAGGTCCTGTCAATCTTTCCGCTGTGATGAGATCAAAGTGCCACTTCAGCATGTTGGCTTTACCAAATTACACTATATGAAATATTACAGCCCCCGAGCTGGTGCACATTCATCAGACACAAGGAAAAAAAGGCCACACAATGAGCTTTTTCATCTGGCTGTGATTTGAACTCAAAGATTTTGTCCAGTCATTTTCTCCAAAAGAATAAAAAACATCACCGGGGAAAAATACAGCCTTTATAGAGAGAAGAAAGAGCAAAAAAGCCCTAAGGGATGAATATCAAAAGCAAGTATGTGAATAATTCATTCTAGATTATTTCATAAAGCCCTGCAGAGATATATTTTAACCCTTTATAGCTAATTGGACTGCCACATAATGTCATTCTACCCATAAATGAGGTAAAGTGTGAATCTGCTTCTACCGGGTCGTTGTGCTTTAAGGTTCTGGTGACGAAACAATGTAAAATCTCACCTCAGAACCCAGAAAATCAATTACAGTTCTGCCAAGGAGAATTAATCCATCTCAGAGAGCTCATTTCTGCTGTCTGATATGATCTAATGGAGTCTGTTACAGAGCTGATGAGATCTAATCGTCATTAAACTGTTGTACTAATAAACAGGGGAGTGAAACGTTGCAGGAAGGGAGCTGGTTTCAGCTCAGCTGTTATAAAAACATCCCTGCTTCTGTCGGGTTTTCTCCAGCGTGGCTGCGTTTCAGGGTGTGGCTGCTGAGGAGCATCTCAGACTTCCTCTTCCCGACTTGAGCACACCTCCCTCTGCTGGTGCAGGCTGCAAAGAAGCTAGAGGAACACTAAATCCTGTCCACTGCAACACAAACGCCTTTTCTTTAAATATATCCACAAAGCTGCCGCGTGTAAGTGGGGCAAAACATCGCCCAAGTCCCAGAGATGTGAAGGAGCAGCCCCAGCACAGCAGCTGCCGCTGCTCTCTGCTGGGACTGTGTGCTTATCGCTGAAAGTGGTATCAATACACCTGACTGGAAAATACAGAAAACCATCAGCAGGGACGGTTTTGCTCCAGTCAGGGAGGAGAATCAGTGCACGGCTTTTAGAATGCGGCTTTACGGCATTATTTATAAATTGGATTAAAATAATAAAAATAGAACATTGAAGGATAAGATTACCCAAGAACGCATTAGAGCAATCTCAAATCTGAAAAGTAAGCTGTGCATGTCTCAATAAACAAATAAAAGGACTTCTTCGTGTGCCAGGAGCCATTTAGGAATGAGCAGGAGCAGGGAGGACCACGTGACGGAGTCTCAAAGGCGTTGCCATTTAAAAGGCGGCTGAGATGGAAGTGTCAGTTTGTGTAATGTGCTTTAATAAACCTGTATTCTGCAGGACAGCTGGAAGCTGATGGATTCTGAAGGTTGTGAGTTTTGACTCAATTCCCTAGCCAAAAGACAAACAACCTCCTTGTGGCGCTCTCATCAGTTTCATCCTCTCACTGCTCATCGCTCATCCAACTCTGGCATCTGGTGTTACTCATAATCAATAGTGCTGGGATCTGAAGTCTGCCCAGAGCAAACAGATGCCTATTACATAGCACCCACAGAATATTGCTGCTGCCGCGGTGAAGGGTATTTTTATCTCACTGCAGGTAACGGAAAGTTTGATGCTGTCATTCTTCACACTTGTTATTAAATATGTTGAAAAATTAGAAGGTGTACAGATCAGCCGTCTCACGTTTACAGATCAGCCGTCTCACGTTAACAGATCAGCCGTCTCACGTTTACAGATCAGCCGTCTCACTTTTACACATCAGCTGTCTCACGTTTACAGATCAGCCGTCTCACGTTTACAGATCAGCTGTCTCACGTTTACAGATCAGTCGTCTCACTTTCACACATCAGCCATCTCACGTTTACAGATCAGCTGTCTCACGTTTACAGATCAGCTGTCTCACTTTTACACATCAGCAGTCTCACGTTTACAGATCAGCTGTCTCACGTTTACAGATTAGACGTCTCACGTTTACAGATCAGCCGTCTCACGTTTACAGATCAGTCGTCTCACTTTTACACATCAGCCGTCTCACGTTTACAGATCAGCCGTCTCACTTTTACAGATCAGCTGTCTCACGTTTACAGATCAGCTGTCTCACGTTTACAGATCAGCTGTCTCACGTTTACAGATCAGCCGTCTCACGTTTACAGATCAGCCGTCCCAAGTTTACAGATCAGCCATCTCACTTTTACAGATCAGCCGTCTCAAGTTTACAGATCAGTCATCTCACTTTTACAGATCAGCCGTCTCAAGTTTACAGATCAGCCGTCTCACCTTTACAGTCGTCTCACGTGTACAGATCAGATCTGCTGTCTCACATTTACAGATCAGCCGTCTCACGTTTATAGATCAGCTGTCTCACATTTACAGATCAGATCTGCTGTCTCACATTTAAAGATCAGTCATCTCACGTGTACAGATCAGCCGTCTCATGTTTACAGATCAGCCGTCTCACGTTTACAGATCAGCTGTCTCACATTTACAGATCAGCCGTCTCACGTTTACAGATCATTCGTCTTATGTGTACAGATCAGCTGTCTCACTTTTACAGATCAGCCGTTTCAGGTTTACAGATCAGCCGTCTCACTTTTACAGATCAGCCGTCTCAAGTTTACAGATCAGCTGTCTCACAGTTACTGATCCAATCAGCTGTCTCACAGTTACAGATCAGTCATCTCATGTGTACAGATCAGCCATCTCACTTTTACAGATCAGCCGTCTCAAGTTTACAGATCATTCGTCTTATGTGTACAGATCAGCCGTTTCAGTTTTACAGATCAGCCGTCTCAGGTTTACAGATCAGCTGTCTCACTTTTACAGATCAGCCGTCTCAGATTTACAGATCAGCCGTCTCACTTTTACAGATCAGCTGTCTCACGTTTACAGATTAGCCGTCTCACTTTTACAGATCAGCCGTCTCAGGTTTACAGATCAGCTGTCTCACTTTTACAGATCAGCCGTCTCAGATTTACAGATCAGCCGTCTCACTTTTACAGATCAGCTGTCTCACGTTTACAGATTAGCCGTCTCACTTTTACAGATCAGCCGTCTCAGGTTTACAGATCAGCTGTCTCACTTTTACAGATCAGCCGTCTCAGATTTACAGATCAGCCGTCTCACTTTTACAGATCAGCTGTCTCACGTTTACAGATTAGCCGTCTCACTTTTACAGATCAGCCGTCTCAGGTTTACAGATCAGCTGTCTCACTTTTACAGATCAGCCGTCTCAGATTTACAGATCAGCCGTCTCACTTTTACAGATCAGCTGTCTCACGTTTACAGATTAGCCGTCTCACTTTTACAGATCAGCCGTCTCAGGTTTACAGATCAGCTGTCTCACTTTTACAGATCAGCCGTCTCAGATTTACAGATCAGCCGTCTCACTTTTACAGATCAGCTGTCTCACGTTTACAGATTAGCCGTCTCACTTTTACAGATCAGCCGTCTCAGGTTTACAGATCAGCGATCTCACGTTTACAGATCAGCCGTCTCAGGTTTACAGATCAGCCGTCTCACTTTTACAGATCAGCCGTTTCATGTTTACAGATCAGATCAGCCGTCTCACGTTTACAGATCAGATCAGTTGTCTCACTTTTACAGATCAGTTGTCTCACTTTTACAGATCAGCTGTCTCACGTTTACAGATCAGATGAGTTGTCTCACGTTTACAGATAAGCAGTCTCATGTCCTCACCTGCTGGATGAGCTACCTAAAGCAGTCATGCTAAAAGCAAATATGTCATTATTTATTAAACATAAACAGCCAGAATGTTAAAGCTGTGTGGAAGACCGAGTCCACCTCCTGATGCATCAGAACTTCCTGAAGCATTTTCTGTTTGCCCTCATTAGCGTTTTCCATGGTTCTGGAGTTCTGTTCCACCCCTCTTTGCTTCAGCTCATCTCAATTTGCAAATATTCATCTCTCTTAAGGTTTAGATCTAAACTTTGAGACAAGTGCAGAACCTTTTTATCCAGTTGTTCTGCCATAGATTTGCTGTTTCTTGACCTGGTTTGGTCCAAGCTGGAATGGTCTAGAACAGTGGTCTGCAGCCTCTACAGTCCAAAGAGCCGTTTTTCCTTTTGGTCCACCTGAACAGAGCTTGTTTAGAGCCACAACAGTTAGTAACCTTTGGAATAGGAACAAATTATTATTTTGGAGTAGAGGTCGATCGGTATTATTTTTTCTATTGCCAATACCGATATGAAAGGGACATGGTCAGCCGATGGCCAATATGTACTGCCAATTTTTATGGCCGATCTCTAGACGTTTTTCACCTTATTTTCATGCTAAAATGTCACTAATAACATCCGTTGATGCACAAAGTTTCTGAAGCTAAATCAGTTTTTGAACTCTGAATTTAATTGTTAAATCTTAACTTTGTGCGCTGCTTAGTGTTAAAATCAGACACCTAAAAAAAGTTAATTTAGAGTATTTATTATGCAAATCTTATTAGTGAATGTAAAAATACATTTAAATAAAAACCCAGAGAAGGAGTTTGTGGGTTGTGTATGTCATTTTTCTGACCTCTGAACTCTGAACTGGCCTCTCCTGGGATGACTGTCAGCAGTTTGAAATGTTTTAAAATAATCTTCTCTTTGCAAAATGACAGACACCAAATAGAGTGGAAAAATGACCTCTAACCTTTCCCAGATCGATGAGCAGCAACAGTTGGTTCTCTAAGGCCTTTTCTCCTCTATGGTTAACACACACCTGTATGCTCCAGACCTTGAACAACGCCTGCTTTTCTGGAGGAGCTCAGCCTGATGATCAGATAATAAACACATCTGATCAGCAGCTCTGGGCTGACTCTGAACCTCCTAAATCCTGGTGAAGCAGCAGCGTGAACTTCCTGCACAGCGTTAATATTTAGTTTTCCTTTCATTAATAATGTAGTGAAATGTGTTCTGGGATTTTCAACTCTTGGGGGTAGAATTGAAACATTTTAAAAAGATCGGATCAGGAAGGTGGATTTTGTTTTCCACTATGAACATTAAGACTCTTTGAAATGAACTTTTAGATAATAAGTAATAAACCACACTAGATTTGTATTTTACCCAAGATGTAGCCCATAGGTCAATAATATTCCTTTAAACTTATTACAGAATGGCATAACTCAGCTGTGCTCTAAACGTGCTCTTTGGTCCGACGGCCCTTTGATTGAGTTTGATAAATGAGCAACAGTTTAATGAATTTCAGTGGCCAGAATAATCCCAGGATTCTCCATCAGAGCAGTTTTTCTCTCTGGTATTGACTGGTACACAGAGTACAAACATCTCCAATGTCAAGTAGGTCACAGCCTCAAAAGGGCCGCTGTGTTTTTACTGTGGTTAGTGTGGCCTCTGCTAGCGCGGTCATTTATCAAAGAGAAGAAGCACCAAGGAAAGGCTCAACTTACTGAAATATTGAGGACATCAAGTTTTCATGCAGCGGTTTGATTCAGACAGAAAATATTAAATTGTTATTCTTGATGCTACAAATCCTAGCTCCGCAAAACGACCACGTGTTTAGCTTAAATGCTACACAGGAGATGATTAGTAGATTTTGTCATTTAAACAGCACCAACTTAGATATGGGGAGTAAAACATTCAAAATTCAATTGCTAAATTAAAAACACATTTAGATTTTAAAATTAATATTTTGAGTCAAATTTAAATATGAATGGCTTTTTTTAAATAATCAAATCCAAATATATATAAGTTCAATCATTTTTGGGTGGAAACCAGATCTAAATAAATAGGTTGAATCTGAGTATTGTAAATGTGTATTTAGTAGGGGTGAGAATTTAACGCATTAATTACAATTAATTAATTAGAAAAAAAAAATATGCGTTAAACATTTACCCCTTTGAGCCTGAGCATCCCCCAATTGGGGGCCGGAAAGGTTTAGCATCACTATTTACCAGTGACCTAGTGGTAGAGTGTCCGCCCCGGGACTGGGAGATCGGGGTTCGAATCCCGGTCGGGTCATACCAAAGACTTTGAAAAAATGGGACCCAATGCCTCCTCGTTTGACACTCAGCACTAAGAGGTTGGATTGGGGGGTTAAACCACCAAATAGTTCCCGAGCACGGCCACAGCTGCAGCTCACTGCTCCCCACCATGGGGATGGGTCAAATGCGGAGATGTAATTTCACCATTATGTGATGAATACTTGGGACTTTAACTTTATGCCCTATATATCCATAAAAATCATCAAGCTGCACCTCTTACAAGACTGCAGGGCCTGGGCTACAGGACCAGATAAACCTTTTTACGTGCTCCATACCTGACTAAAACTACAAATAAATTATTCACGACAAATCGCTCTTTGTGAAGAAAACAAAAGAAGAAAAAAAAATGTTTTTACTGTTACATTTTCTAGTTGGTAGAAAGCAGGCAGGCAGTAACTTTATCCATATGAACTTTATTACAGCAGGAGGGACAAGCACTGCACACACAGCAATCATCTTGTAACCCTCAGCAGAACTTCCCCTGAACTCTACACTACACCTCTATATATACTAGCAGTGCTCTGCTGCCACCTAGTGTTCAGTTCAGTACATAACATTTACAATGTTCCATGTCCATTTACACTTCATCAATAACACAAATACTAATATTTACACATCCCAACAAATTCCACAATGGTTCCTTTTATAATGAGACCAAAGTAATCAAATAGGCCTTGTAGTTACAGAGATATATTCATTAAAGTGTGGGTAAGTCATCTGTGCCTCACTGACATTAATTAAAAAAATTGCTTGTGCATAAATTGTCTTGAATGATTCAAATTTGATTAATCAAGATTAATTAATTACAAAGTCTCTAATTAATTAGATTATTTTAAATCGAGTCCCACCCCTAGTATTTAGTTATAATGAAAATTCATACAGCCAGAAAACTCCAGTAGACTATCAAAATAAAAGCACGGTGAAGAGACCCCCCTGTTTGTCAGAGTCTCTGGAAAATGTTGTGACTCCATTTATCTATTAATTATCAATATGCAGAAAGAAACTGAAATGAATATTTAGTTTGTACTTAAACTTTGTTTTCATCAAAGGGACTCGGATACCTTAGATGAGGGGGGATCTCTTCACCCAACATTTATTTTAGCACCACATCTTTTTTGTCCCAGTTTGAATTTGCATGTTGGCTAAATATTTAGTTTACATTTAGATTTTAACAATTAGATAAAACTATGTTTACATTTAATGTCAAATATTGAGATTTAACTCTATAAATGAGTGCAAATATTTATAAGTAACTTCATGAATTCAGATTTGAATCTAAATATTTAGATGCAAGTTTCCATTTTGAGATTTTTAATTTTGTGTTTAGAATAGATTTTAAATAATTATGTTTACCTTTAAAGTGATTTGATTTCAGACATTTACAGTATATTTCACTTTTTCTTCTTTACTATTTACATTTGCACTAAGCATGCAGATTTGAGTTAAAATATGTATATTTAACTTGTTTTGAGTTCATGATGTTTAAAACAGACATTGCATTGTCATTTTCCAAGTAAATATGGTGAATAAGCAACTCAAATTCATTCATTTTATTCATGAAAACCTAATTGTGACCTAGGGGCGATGGTGGAAGAGGAGTTAAGGTTGCAGGAACAAGCCCCACTCAGTCTGTCACTGCCGTTGTTTCCTTGGGCAAGACACTTAACCCACTTTACCTTGTTGGTGGTGGTTGGAAGGACCAGTGGCACCAGTGTATGGCAGCCTCGCATCCGTCAGTGCATCCCAGGCATGGCTACATTGTATCTACACTAGGGTATAAATGTGTGAATGACTGATTTAGTTGTAAAGCGCCTTGGGGGGGTTGTAGGTCTCTACAGGCCATTTACTAAATGTACCAATTTGAATGTTGTCCTCATCCTACTTTATGACTGGAGCCCCATACTTGTATGATGCTGATAGCACTCAAAACAAACCCATCAAACATTAAAGTACGTCTGATTTCTGTGGTTTTCTCGTCTCTGCAGCAGAACAGCTTGCTGAAACTTTATCCTCAGATGAAGATGAATGCATTTGTGCCGTGCTTCATTTGAGGTTTTGAGGATGCATTAAGCTGGAGTCTGGCCCTGATCAATTGACAGGCAAGGCTGTGCGTAGGCAGCCAATCCCCTGGCTGCACACTCCAGCATCAGGGTGTGGAAGGAGAGCATTAGACCTAGAAGATATTTAAACCATTTTACTCTGCATGCCAGTCATTTTCCACCTCTTAGACAACAGCGCTGGTTCTTAAAGGCAGACTAATTCAAAGGTATGGGTAGAAACAACGTTTTCCTGCTGTTTTATCTTCCCTTTATGTTTCTGCACATTTCCACTGTAGCTCCAGACATTTCTGTGGCCTGTTTTCTTTGACAAGGAAAAAAAAAGCTCCTCAGTGGCTCAAAGCTTCCGTTTCTGAGCACCTGCCGGCAGACCAGCAGATGCGCTCAGGGTTAGCTTTATTTTTGGGTAAGCAGGATTCATGTTTCTGTCAGAACCGCAGGATGACCCGTCTCTTCCAGAGCAGCGAAAGGTAATGAGTTGCGTCCTCGCTAGTCCCGCCGTGAAAAGTTTGACTCACATGTCTGCCATCCTGCTGCGGTTCGAGAAGAGACGAGTTTTAAATGAACAGAACATATCGATTTCCTGTCATCCACCAGCTCTCCACATGGTGGTAGTGAGGGGGATCAACACTATTCCTGTGTTTGTTTATAAAATAATATGCATGAAAATCAAATTGCACAACTGCTTATTGTGCAGAATAAAGTAAAAAATCAACATGAAAAAATAATTTCTCGACTAATAATTAATAAAACCAGGGAGAATGTTGAAAAACACCCATAAATTTCACACAGTCTCTGTGTTTTCCAGACTTTAAGGACGGCTCCGTGGCACCGTGCCATATTTCAGCTGGATGTCGAACACAGCAGGAATATCTGAGTCAGAGAAGTTTTGAATAAGTGCCAGAGGATCTTCTCTCCTCTCTGGAGAATTCAAAGTTAGAAGCAGCTCTGGAGCAACACGTGCTGGTAGCTGAAGGGAAAAAAGAGTCTCACTGCTCTGCAGCTGCCAACAGCTACATGAGACTGATTTCCCTGCATGTCATTACCTTTAAAGAAATTCTCTGTGATCAGCAGAACACACAGACATAACACGTGGAGGGAAAGCAAAACAAAGAATAGTTCCACAAACAAAAACTAATTCCTAACTATTGGCTGAAGTTGGCTCATTATGAAGCAAAGCTTCACTAGAATTGTGCAAAATGTAAAACTGACAAGCATCAGAGGAAAAGGCTGCAGGTTTGTGATTTCTGACCAAAGAGTCACACACCTTAACTGGTTTAGCAAAACTCAGAGCTTCAGCCTTCTACTGGCCTTTGAGAAGCTGCAGGGTTGCAAAAACCAGCAAATATGGGCAAGCTATCCCCATTGATGTTTCGTGCTTCATCACATGTTACAGATCGTTCTGTGATACATCATACATCTCATCATTGGGACGCTTCGTGCTAATTTAGTTGTACTTTTTGTCATTACTAGGATTGTTAAACTTCATAACAGGAAAAAGAAAATCCATCATCTTGGGAAAACCCTAAAAAAAACAGATCATTCAAATGATCAAGTTTATGCATTAAAATCAGAAATATTCACAGAATGAAAAGCTGATTTTGGTAGCCATCTTAAAAATGGCCGACCCTTTGGAATTTTCACATTTCCAATCAGGTAGATTTGACAGATACGTAAAAGAAAATGTTAATAACAAATATGCATGGGGCAGCAGTAGCTCAGGAGATAGAGCGGGTTGTCCAGTAATCGGAAGGTTGTAGGATTGATTCCGGCTCCTGCCAGAGATGTTGCTGTTGTGTCCTTGGGCAAGACATAACCCACCTTACCTGCTGGTGGTGGTCGGAGGGAACCAAAGAAAATTCTCAGTAATTCAGAGAAAAAAATTTGTACATCTGCAAAAGTGAGTCATAAATCTACAAAACTGATTTTCTCTGACATTAAAGGTGCATTACAACAAAAAAAAATCTCTTTTGGGATTAAACTCTGATATCTGCCACAAAATATAATTAATAAAATACTTGTATGTTTGCCGAAGCCAAAGTTTACTAAGTTAAAAAAAGATTTTGCAACTTCAAAAAATATTTTATCTACTATTTCATGTACACAAACATATTTTACACTACTCATCTTACAACAAATAAACTAAAAGCTTAAACCAAAGAAAAACTGTAAAACCTTTAGTTGCCTGCCACTTTCTGCAAACTGGAAGCTTTTTTAAAACACGACACATTTAGAAATGAAATATTTGTGAAAGCATAAATTAGTTGTTTGAAAATGTATTTTTTAAACATTAAATTCTAACAACGCTTCGTGTTTTAGATGAAACTCCACAGAGCTTCTTCTCTGGACATCTAGCTGCCTTTTCTTTGTGTAAACGGAGTCCAGATAAAGTAACCTTCAGTATTACACAGAGGAATTATGAGCAGCACTTTTGTTTTTCTTTTTTTATGGTCGGGGTATTTTGCCCACATCACAGTTGGTTGTGGAGAAGACCTCGACTCGATCCCAAACCACCTAATGAACCTAAAGGATCCACAGGGCCCGTTAAAAGCAGCTGTGGCGCCGCAGTCAGCTCCTCGGGCTCTCCAAGAGTGTTATTTCAGCTCTTTCTAATGTACTCTGGGGCTCACACCGTATGATCGACCTGACCCAACTCAAGCCATTTTATCCTTTCTACCCTGACAGAACCACAACAAATCCCACTTGGAAATGGGTGGCTCTGAGTCTTCTGAGCCTTTTAAGATAGCCGGCGCAGCAGAAAGCAAGCCTATCTGTGCTCTCAATTGTAATTTTTGTTTTGTCTTCGTCGCTGGTTGAACATGTGCTCAACCACACAGAGAAAATCCTCTCCTGCAGATGGATGTTGGTGTGATTTCCATGGCGTGCAGGTCTGCCAGCCACTCCCAGTGAAAGACCTGCTGGGAAAGCCTCAGGAGGGTGTGAGAACATAGATGGTTCTCTGTAAATGCATTCATGTCAGTTACAGCATAACTGTGACCTGACTGAAACTAAATTTGAGGAGTTTATGAAAGATTTTACACATTTCTTAATTTTATTCACTGGGAACCAAAGAGTTAACTAAACTTCAGGAGGTTTCAGGATATTTGAGTTGCTAAAAAAACTTGGCGTGGGTCGTTAAGACAAACCGTTTTCTCCTCCCCTCGTTATGCACGCGTGTTCACGATCACAGAGAAAATACAAACATGCACAAACAAAACATTAACGCTCTATTCACAAGCACAATAGCATGATCGCGAGGTCTGCATCCAATCTGAATCCCTCTTCGTCTCTGAGCTCTCACCATTCAGAGAAAACCTCCCTGATGTTGACCCTTCCTAACCCCTCTTTCAGTCAGATCTTCTATTTCTCTTTTTTTGCTTCATCAGATAAAATGTTTTGTTTCTTTGGAGGCTCTGCTATGATGAAGACGTTGCAATAAACGCTAACAAAGTTCTCTAGCTCACCTCTTCTGAGGTATAAACATGGTGGCCGTAAAGCGTTACTGCTGCATCCATGTGTTCATTTCCTCTAACTTCCAACAGAAACAAAGCTAAGATGCTAAAAATAACTAAGAGCAATATGACTAGAGGAAGGAGGAGAAACACTTTGTCCCTGCAGACTTTGCTGAAACTATCACTATAGGGTTGTTTCCACCATCAGAAATTCCTGGTAATTTTACCGGACCTTCATTGCATCTAAGGACCGCTTTCTGGGCCATTTCAGGGACCAAACGAGTACCTGAACTGGGGTATGAACTCTGAAAGAGCCCAGTAGAGCTGCTGGGCAGGACTTGTGGTTAACTCATGCTGATTGGTTGTAACCCATATCGGTAGACGTCGCCAAACACCCGGCATTTCTAAAACTGGAAGAGTTGCTAGTGAAGCAGAATGAAAGGAGCATTGTTGTTGAGAAATAGAAAAAAATCAAAAGCAACATCAGAGAAAAAAAGTTTTAGTTTGTAAATTT
Organism: Aphyosemion australe; assembly: GCA_006937985.1. NCBI lineage: Eukaryota > Metazoa > Chordata > Actinopteri > Cyprinodontiformes > Nothobranchiidae > Aphyosemion > Aphyosemion australe. Next base: position 1,425,129 of record SSNS01000089.1, read on the forward strand.
TTGTCAAAATGTCAAAAACAAATAAATGAAACTTTTTCAGATCATATAGAAATAATGAGAGTTGTTAAAGATACGAGACATTATCTTCAGGCTGCTTCCACAGCACCGTCCTCAGAAACGCTGAGCTTCCTTTAAGCCTTCACAATAAAGGTCTCATGAACATACTTTTAATAGGTTTATAATATGCAACATTTTGGTATTTATCTCCACCTGACGTACAAATTCAGTGTAATCCTTACTAAAAATCTGCATCTTTTCCCACAATCGTGTGTCTCCATCCAGCTTAACTAGCTCAATGAGATTCTGGCTTTACATGATACAAGCTCTTAAACAAATGGTACAAACATATGTAAACCTATTCAATTATGTTTTAATAATCAACATTTGCACTCTAAAAAGCATGTTTTATATTTGCACTCATGCACAAATTTCCCTCCTGACAACAATTCAACATCCTGCAGGGACGTGAGATCAAACCCACGACCTTCCACGTGGAGGACAACTGCTTTACCGCTGGGCTGGACAAAGAAAATCACCTCTGATGAATAAAAAATAATAAAACCAAAGTGAGTTACGCAAAGAGAGTAAAGACAACCTTGTTTAAATAAATAAAAAAACCTTTGTATTGTGTTTATTTTCTTAAGGATACCTTGAAACAAATCCACGTTAATGATCGTTTCCAAACCCTCATCCGTGTGTTTCATAAGCCTCAGAACTAATGAGACACTCAGTTTGTGTTGCAGTTAATGAGCAACACCATTTTAGCCGGTTGCTAACATTTTTCATGGCAGACAGTTGAGGATGCTGGAGTTAAGCTGCTGCAGCCACACGGCAGCTGGAGCCAGACGGATCAGCGTTCCCATAAAACAGATCCAACACATGAAGGTTCTTTTGTCTCAGAGTCAAGAATCCATTAATACAACTAAAAATGCTTTAATAAATCCCTTTAAGCCTCTGAGAAATCCTCGTACCTGGGTCGACACGCAGTGATGAAAGAGCTTGGAGGACTGGTTACTAATATGATATTTTTAAATTTGCAGCACTTTCATCTAAACATCTTTGCCTGAAGTGACATCACTCGAGTTAATTTACTACGTTTCACTTAACTTTTTGCACATCGAGTAAAAAAAATCTGATAAAACAAGTTCTAGTTTCTCCATTTGCCTCGGATGGGAGAGATCTTGGATTAAAGAAGCAATAAAAAAAACTTTTTTGTATTTAACTTCTACTTAGAAAGATATGGAGCCATTAAACATCTTTATTTAAAAACAACATCACTAAACCCAGTCCTACTTGGATCTTCCACTGAGGAACATTTGCCTCAGGTCGGTTCTGCCGCTGGCCTCATCCCACCGATATTTGTGGAGAGCTATTGGGACGGACGTGTCCCATTTTTGAGGCCCTATAAGAAAAAACAACTTAGCCTTCACATCCCAAAATGGATGAAAAATTAACTAAATGCGGGATGTTCTTCCTACCTGTGTTCCTTTTATTCCACTCTTCCTTCATAAGATGATGACTAACTCTGACAAGCATCCAGTTCTCATTGTTCCTTCGGCTCAAGCATCAGATCAAAACATAAACTTTAATCAAATTTCCTGAAATATCTGATCAAAATCTACTGCGTCTCAAAGAATAAGTAAATTGTCTAAGATTGTGTAAAATATATAAAACATGTAAAACGTGTACAAGTGGTTGTTTTCCGCTGGATTCTGAGTAAAATGAGAAACAAGCTCAAACTGAACATGTTTTTGATTAAAATGAGCAGCATGAACTCATTCTGGTGCTGAAATTATGTGAAGCAACCTGCTTGTACCATCAGCATCACTCTGAAGTGGAAACTTTATGGAATTAATGCAAAAGTGTTCATTAAAACAGGTGAATCTGTATTATTTCATGAAAGTTTTGGTTTATAGTTACAAGGAGGCACTTCAGGGGGGCTGAGGAACCACATGTGGCTGCAGAGCTGCAGGCCTCTGGTCTAGACCTGGATCTTGCTCCTGGTAGGTCTTTAGTTTTACATTCGACAAATTCCACACAGTTAAAGAGACATATCATAGAGTCTGACGTGTGTTTTTGTGCAAAAATTGTAGATTTTCAATCTGATTACAATCCAAACTTGACTATTTTTGCCTTCGTAAAACCAACCGTGTAAACTTTGCAGCTGTTCTTGCAAACATCATTACTATTATAACCATAGTCAACTGTAAAAATCACCAGCAGCTAAATGCCGCAATTCCAGGATTCAAATCACTTGGGAATCTTTTCACATTTGTGCCTAAATAAACATGAAACTTAAAGCCATACTATGCAACTTTTTCATATTTTTAAATCATGTTCTTGAGCCAGTATGTGCTAAAATGACCCTTTACAGGGTTAATGAAATGTCACTCAGACCCCAACCGCCCTCTGTGGCCACAATACCGCACTTGCAACTTCAGAGTGGCGGTCTGGTCTCTGTTGGACTTAGTCAAGTGGAGCTGACATGCCTGGTGCTGCAGTCTGCTTCCAGCATGTTTCCTGCTTGTTTTAGATCATGAACACATCTGATTTGTTTGATTAGTGATGAACCGCTCCTGTAGACACTAATGAAGGCTGAGGAGACATTTCAGCAGTTAGGTTAAGGTGTTAAAAAGACAAACGCACAGCGAGGAGATAAGTTTCACTTTTGCTTTTGCTAACGAACACTAGGGGGTGCTAAAAGCAAGTCAAAACTGTAAAGAATCCCTTTAACCCTTGGAGGTCCCTTAGTACATTTTTTGTGCAGTAGTGTTTTTTTACAATGTAGATTTTGTTTTTATAAACCCTGGCATTAAAGGGGTTAAACCTAAAAAACACACATATTTTATCATGTTTAGTGAGTGCTGAAGCCAAGGATGGAATCTGTGTAACAAAAATCAGACTTATGAAATATTATATAATTTTAATTACACCTTTTGATCAAGGACATTTTTTTGTGCTAAGGGTCCCCAATGTGACTTTTTGTTAAAGGGACCTTCAAGGGTTAAAAATAACCCAGCTGACTGGGTAAAAGTTTTTAAAATCATCACTGCTGTGAAATTTAGAAGATTGCAGTTGTTTGAAGACACTTTTATCTTAGCTGCTCTCAGATCAGCTTTTAGCTCATCAGTCATAAGACAGGATCTCCATTTCTCTGAACAGAGGCCATTCAGGAAGCCACCAGTGGGATAGTAATTACAGATAAGGCACTTCAACATGGCTGAAATATCCCTTTAAGATTTGTTACTGTAATGATTATTAATTGGTTGTTACATGTTCAAATAAAACCCAGAATCAAAGAGATAATAATTTTTCTTGAACCAGGGTCCATTTTTGGCTCTAAAGGAGCTGAAGAGGCATTCATCAGCTGCAGCCGAGTGCTGCTCATCTGTGTCCTCTTAGATGATTGAATTTAGCCCCGGGCCTTTACTAACCAATGCCATAGACTGTAGTTTATCCAGCCCAGTCTCAGAGTGATGGAGACACCAAGTGACAGTTTGTCGAGACCTTTTCTATCTCTTCTAAATGCAGAAAGAAGCTGTCAATGCAGCTGGCAAATATGGTGAAACTGTGTATTTAATGTAAGGTTTCTGTTTTCTAGGTGGATGGGATTATTTTACATGAATCATAACTTATTTATGAATAAACAGCTTCAAGTTCTGGTATTAGGATTAAAAGACTGATGGATCTGGTTGGAAGATCTGGGTCTGTTCTAAGATGGATTCTTTCATGTGTGAACAAAGTTTCAGGACTTTTACAAACCAGATTATGTCCAGAATCTACAGATCTTTCATGTGGAGTTCCTCAGGGCTCGGTTCTGGGCCCTCTCCCTATTTCTTCCTTTAGGTCAGATAATCCAGCAGTTCGGCCATGTTTCATGCCACCTTTTACCTGATGAAATTAAGTTGTGTTGCTCATTTAAACCCACTGAGATCCACAAATTTTAACTGCTTGATGACTATTAGGCAGCAGCAGAACATCTGCAGCTAAACGGAAACTTTATTTATGGAACCAGACAGCACCATTGGTGTCATTCATGCAAAGTCAGATATTTCAGCCTTTATTTGTTACAATTGTGATGATTATGGGTTACAGCTGATGAAAACTAAAAAAAACAGACAATTAGAATATTTTGAATAGGTTCAATATTCTAGACTCAAAGCGAGTCTAATCATCTAATGAATCCAAAACACCTGCAAAGGGTTCCTGAGCCTTTAGATGGTCTCTCAGTCTGAGTTAGATTACTGACATAAATGGACTTTTGCAACATATTCTCATTTTTCCAGTTTCAGTTGTAGATGACTGTAACTCGTCTTCAGGTGGTCACTACATCGGCTCTACAGGCGTAAACAAGATGCATTAATGTTTACTTATTTATTAACATCAGATGACTCTGCAGTTTGCTCAGGGTGTATAATAATCTGAGTCATGGTTTGTTCAACATCTTCTGAGAGAGGACAGGGACACCTAGAGAAAACTTACCCAATAATTAAAAAAAACCTTCAAATCGTTCACCTTGGTCCGTTTGGAGCCAGAAGACACCTGGATGGAGCTGAACACTTAAAATCTAATTGGGTAAAAAGATGTTTCTCTGAGGCCTAATAACCTTCTCTTCATGGTGTTATTTTCAAAATGGCCACAAGCCCACTGAGCAGAGGAAGTCGCTAATGTCTCTAATGACTTTCAGAAAATAACATTGACTTGCAGAAGTATTTTATGGGAGATGTTCAGGTTTGGTTATTGGAAGGCAGTCAGAGGTTTGAGTTGTCTACATTTTATTTACAATAATGTTTCACAGGGGAAAGCATGTTTCCTACACCCACAACAATATTTAGCTTCAATTAACTTAAATTGTGGGATTAAAGGTCAACATCACAGAAAAACCATTTTTAATTATTATTTTTCCGCAGTCTCCATGCTGTCACAGACATCCTTTTAGTTTGGACATAACTTGCTTGTTATTGCGATTGAAGTTAGGCTCTTTAAAGGTGTGGTTCACTGAAAAAGCATTTTTAATGATTATTTCATTATAATCAGTCACTCTGAGTTTTTCATGCAGACTGAACATGAAAATAGTCTCCTACACCTATCTCCTGCATTAGCTTCTGATAGAAAATAGACGGTGAAACTCTAGGATTAGAAAATCCTGACAGATCTACGTCACACTGTCACTTAACATTCATGGACTCACCCATCTTGACTCACGACGGGGAAGGTTGTTGTTGGTTTAGCGTCCAGGAAACAGCAGAGAACGTCTCAGCTAGTAGAAGCTAACAGTTAGCATTAGCAACTCCACCACACAGCAGAACTCCTCCAGGCTTGTGTTATTTGTGGAGATCAAACATCAACGTTGCAGAGCAGTCAGTGGTAGAGTTGTGTTGCTGTTAGCCAATCAGAGGAGAGATGTCCAAATATCAGGAAATAAGACTCCAAATCCTGCCGTCTGAAGCTCTCCTCTGATATGGCTCAATTCTATCTCCTGAAACAGGCGCACCGGAGCTTTTTCTACCCTCCCGGAGAACGACTTACAAGGCATTCATTCCTACTAGAGACCACTGCAGATGTAATGAAATTATGAGTAAAATTGTTACATGTTAGATGTTTAAGATGGAGAGAGCCCATGAGGTGTGACATTAATAATGATACTACAAATAAGGTTAATCAAGACACAGGAAGAGAGGAACTGGTGCAGTTAGGCGCCAGATGAGTGAGTGAGTGAGTGAGTGCACACAGGATCATCAAGCTAAAATAGCTGCATCACTTTTGTAATAATCTGAGATTAAACATTCTTCAGTCTTTATCAAACTGGATAAGAAAAGTAATAAAAATACTTAGAAATGTTAAAATTGTTGCTAGTGGCTTATTAGGGTCACCATAGTAACAACCAGTAACTCGTTAGGGTCACCTATTTAATCATAAACCTGTTTATTACTCCCTGGCAAAAAAAAAAAAAACCTACTTCCAGTTCAGAGGAGAATATTTTCAATGGCAATATAAGCAAAGACTATGGAAGTTAGGGTGTAGACTCCCTGGACCGAGTGGATTTGAGAGAAAATCATCATCCCAGATCTCAGCAGGTGGAAGAAGATTTAAATGTACATTTGGATGTATAATCTGTATCTGTGCAAGAAATGCTGTAGGAGTACAAAGAGTTTGTTTCCAAAATATTTAAATGTTTTGAACAATCCAAACATTGGTGTGACAGCAACTGCAGAAAAATCTACCAAAATCCTCCAAAATAAACTGGAATCAAAGAGAACACCAGTTCATTTGTGGAAAGTCCAGATTTCTGTGACCCGTTTAAACTCCTGGGAAGTCTATCTAAGCCGTAAATCTCAAAAGGAGGTGGGACTTATCAGCTTTGTAGATATTTACTGGATTTCTTCTGTAAACTTTTGCTTCTGTGACGTGCGTTCTGCTGTCAGAAGTCACAAACTCGTCTCCATTTAAATGTTTTTTTTAAAGCTTTTTAGCATGAAAACAAAAAGTTTGTGACTGATCTGCAAACAGAAATTAATAAGTTTGCTTCCCTTCTTTTAAAAACACTACTTTTGTTTGTGTTGCATTAAAAAGATCCAGTGCTTCAGATCCAGACTGCAGGAAGCAGCTCGGTCGGAGCAGGTGTTGTTGTAGGGTGACCTTTGGGGCTCGGATGTGGATGAACATGAAAACACAGCTGCTGACTGAGGAAGAAATGACTTCTGTGCCTTTGTGAGGTTTTTCTGTCAGGCTCTGATGGAGGTAGAGATAAAAAAAAACATCTTCTCTTCACAGGCGCTTAGAGAGCTTCCAGCAGCAGAGAATACATCACTACCACAGGCTTATCTTCATCACATTAGAAGTAATTAGCCTCATTTTAAAAATGAAAACATTTCATTTGAGTGTGGAGCTGCAGCCTTTGTGTTTTCCTTTGACACATGTGAGGAGCAATAATCCTCCAGAGTGAGCAGAGAAATGGTGACATTTTGAAAGTGATCCACAGACTTCAGAGTTGCGTCTTCTCACTGGAGCTCCGCTGTCAGGATCATCATCTGATACGGCTTTAATCAGCAAATTGAAAAGGTGTATCCAGCTTATCAGAGAAGGTTCTCACACACTAACGCTCCTGCCGCTGAGTGCTTCAGCCTGATTACAATGAAGGGATCTTTCCTGGTGCTTCTGTTGTGGATTCATATGCATTTATTCGGCTCCTGGCTGTGATACGGCCTTTAAGAGTTCTTCTGTTGGACTAATTAGAGCTGCGCAGGCTTATCTCCACTCCACGATACAGCGGTTGTGGAAGCTTGTGTATTGGGACATGCGATTTCTCACACAGTAAGCATCTTATTTCCCCCCAGATATCGGTGCTGATATGGCTGTAATGGGAGCAGCAGTAAAGTATTAGCTTTTATTTTCCTAATTGCCTGCACTCGACTTGTGAGGCATCGTGTCCAATAACATTCTGTTAGATAAGCACAAAGCAGCAGATGAAAAGATGCTGTGGATGCAGTCATTAGCATGTGTCACATTTTAAATCCTATTTTTAGTTCCGTTCTTAACTAGGTTATATAATTACGACTTAAAGGGGAATTTTTGGACCATTTTAAAAGCGACTTTCTGTGCAAAGTTATAAATATTTTCTATCTTTCCCATTCTAAAAAGCCTCTGACTAGCCTTCATTTGGAGAAATATTCTCAGGATTAATAAACTAACAGCTGGTTTAAGAGCAGCCAACTTAAGAATTTTGCTGCCACCCTAACACTGCTCTGATGTTCATGTGGTGCTTTCTTAAAGTAACAGTGAGCAGTTTCCTACGCCTCTGCCCTACTGGTTGAAAGTGGAATTACAATTGTTCATAAACAATACTGCTGCAGCCTGCTTTAACTAGCGCTAACAACGAGCTAACACTAACATGAGCCAACTAATAGCTACTAAAATAAACCACGAAGTAAAAAGATCCACACTGTTGGACAAAAAATATTATTACTTACAAGTCCAGTAGCAACAAAGCCAGGTCACCATCAGTTTGTGATTTTGTAGCCTCCTTTAGCTCCCTCAAACTAGCGTAGGCCAATGTTCACTCTAGTTTTAGCTCTTTGCTTCACCTCCAAAGACATTACTCTCTTACTATTACTTCCAGGCTCCACCATGATGCCAACAGAAAAAGCAAATTTCTTATTTTTCTTCTTGTGATTTTTATTGACAATGGCAAACTGAAAATGCTAACCACTAGCATAACAGCTAACAGCCGTAATGACCATTTGCACCTATGTCACCTAATCCCATGGGTCCACCTCCACATTGGTTGGCAAAAGCATGTAAACAGTGAGCGACACGAGTACTAAACAAAGGGAAAAGTAGCACCTGAAATTGTTTTTTGTTGTCGTTTTTATGATGTTTAGCCTGAAGTCGCCTAGTTCATGCCCAGTTCACTTGTGGGAAGATTTAGCACACCTAGGTGGGGCTCATAGAGAGCGGTATTTACAAAAGTTATTTGTTAATTAGCAAACGTTAGATCACGTTCTCCCTGCTGCTGTTCACTGATGTTAACACGTTGCCGAGTTTGCCAGAATTCACACCACTGGATTTATTACTTTCTCCGATAAACTAATAAACAGCGTTTCACTTTACACTGGAGCTGATTAAGAAAAAAACTAAAAAAGTCCGGATCCCTACCAGTTTTTGTCGCTGGTGGGGTCACCAGGTTCAGATGCTACTTACACACGGGATGACACAAGATATCTCATAATCGTGACGCTCATCATACTAAATAAATACCGCAATTTTAACATGTAATCCTACATTGAAACAATATTATTGTAAATAATTATCTCGCATTTTACAACAGTGGATGGTACCGCATGTCCTACATGGTGAAATATCCATTAGGATGATCAATAAGTATAAACACATCACATTTATCCCAGTCCCATGAAATATATAAACGTTAATCTTACCTGGTAAAACGGACTTAAACTTTCTTCAGTATCCTTAATTTCACAGAAGTTCATGCTAATTTTATTTTAAAAACCTAATCACAAACCCCATTTTCACAATTCATGGTTAGTTTAGGGGGAAAAAATCCCTTTGCCAGATTTGACTTTGCAATGCAACAGAAGTACTTTTTGCTGCTGGCCATATTTACATGCCGATAAACGTGTCTTGAAAATGATGAGTTTGTACTAGCCGTTAGCTCATCAGTCCTGAAGAATGTGCGCTATATTTTTATTAACAGAGGCTTTTCAGGAAGCCATCTACAACAAAAACACACCTAAAAGGACAAGATGTCCCTTTAACCGTGCAGGAAAGTCACCTTTAGCCCTTTTTGTTCCTCTTCATCTCGTGTGTGTTGGGAGCACTCGTAGCGCCCAGGTGAAGTTCATGCCAGCAGTGTGAGACTGTAAAAACTCCACGAAGAGCCTAAATGAAACCTGTGTCCTTCTTGCTGTGACAAGGCGGCACTAACCGCTGAGCCACAGTGGCTCAGTAGCATTAAGTCACCACAGTCAAGCTGTAGCACGCCGTGACGGATGGAGGCCAGTTGCGTTCATTCTCCCTGCAGTGAGCCATCCCACCTGACTCATTTGCTTGACCTTGACAATGAAGTCACAGTGACTCTGATAGTGTAGATGTAAGCGCCCTCGGGAGACAGCCTAACCACCGCATTCACTAATCCACTGTGTAAGAAGCCTCCACCACCTCCTCCCTGCAGCCTGCTCATTAAAAGAGGTTGCTTGTGTTGACAGGTTGTGCAGCATGTGGGCCAGGCATTACCTAACAAAGCACAAACATTGTCAGGTGTTGTATAAATGGGTGGAAGCTTTTTGTATTTTTGCCTGTTCATTGTCACAGCTGTTTTGTTTCCTGAGCTGCCTCTGATATAAAAAGATGTGACGTTGTCCCTATTAGGCAAGATAAAATCTCTTTGATTGCAGATCTTACGTTTATTTTTAAATCCTTGTTTCTCTCCATTCTTCTTGTAATTAAAAAAAAACTGCACGTATGAAAAAAAATGCATCATCTTGATTCTTCTTCTGGAAACAAAATAGTAATTTAGATCTTATTTGGAAAGCTTGGCTTGCTAGAAACTCCATGGAGATATGATGAAGGCATTTATAATAGCTAAAGGCGAGGATGTGCGTCGACCCTTGTTTTTAAAACGGCATTCTAGAGGTAAGAATATGATGGTGAGTGTTTGTTTCACAGAACACCTGCCCTGGTTTTATCATGTTTTTGAAAAGGGACTCCAGGATAATAAAAGGTGTATTTATGATGATGAGTGTCCAAGCAGCATCAAGACCTCGGAGACTCCAGGGAAGATAGTTTCTGAAATTTCAGGTTCAAACTGTTTTGATTTTTTACTCGATTCTCTCCTGACAATCTTAAGGATCATCCTGATTACCATAACGGCTGTAAAGATAATCCTGCCATGTGTGATGTCTTAAAGCTGTTACAGCGAACCTACAGAACAAGAAAGGTTTTGAATGCAAACACGGCCCTGGAACGGTCACCCCTCCCCTCGGGTATCTACCCTGAGACGCTTCTGTCAGAACCGGAGATTCACGATGCCGGAGGAAACGAGATAGCGCTTTTGTTGTCCGTGACTTCAGATGGTGTTTTTCTTTTTGAGACTCTGGTAGTTTGTCCTAAAGTTGAAGTGGTAGCAGCCGGCTGTTTCTCCTTCTCTGATCTTAATGAGCGGAGGACCTCTCACAGCAGTGTTCTGTTGCTGAAAATGCAGGTGTTAGCGCTGTGCAAAGCAACGTTGTTAAAAGGCATTAAAAAATGTTTTAAGCTAATTTGTTTTCCAAATTTGCCATTGTAGCTTTAAGAAGTACAGTGCTGGGCAAAAGTTTTAGGCAGGTTGTAAAAAATGCTTTAAAGAAAGAATGCTCTAAGAAATATAAATAATGTTTATTTTTATCATTTACAAAATGTAAAGTGAGAGACCCCAAACATAAAGACAGAGGCATTAAGAACAGGAAGTAGTGGAAGTGATGGTCTGACCTAGCCTAGTGAACTAGACCAAATTCTTGCTTTGCAGAGTTTGGTCTAGGCACGCTTCATAGGAATCCTCGCAGCCTGTGGCTGTCCAATCACAGCTCGCTATAGTTTTGGTTGGGCCAATCACAGCGCTCTATTATGTGGGCCAATTACAGAGCGGGAGTAGCCGATGACGTCAGAGCTGCGGCCGCGAACCCAATCAATATGGCGGCGGCGCAGGAACCACGTTTGTTTGAAGCGGCTTTGTCATCAACATTGGATTATTTAGACTCCAACGTGCGTAAGTCTGTCTGATATACTTAGCAGCTTCTTATTTTTATCAAACAAAGTAGTGCAATGTCCCAGTACACCTGATATTTGCGTGATTTTCATACAAAAATGACAGAAATCATTGATGTTAGACGCCATTGCTGCGTCCCGCTTTTCCGTCGCTGTGATTACGTCATGTTGTTCGTCACTCTGATTGGTCCTAGCGCTATCCAATTGCGTGCTGACATTTTGAAAGACAACCGTAGATCCCGCCTCACGACTGAGAGCCGTCAATGGTTCGTGGCCAGACTATATATACACATATATAGGTCCGACCCTGATCTGAGCCCTGATCTCAACATCATGGAGTGTCTCTGGGATCACATGAAGAGACAGAAGGATGTGAGGAAGTCTACATCTACAGAAGATCTGTTTCTAGTTCTCTAAGATGTTTGGAACAACCTACCAGCCCAGTTCCTTCAACAGCTGTGTTCAAGTGGAGCTAGAAGATCTGATGCTGTTTTGAAGGCAGAGGGTGGTCACATATGGATTTGATTCAGATTTCTCTTTTGTTCACTCACAGCCTTTTGGTGGCTGATGAAAATAAATGATTAACACTTCCATTTCTGAAAGACTACAGCATTTTTCACATCTGCCTAAAACGTTTGCACAGTTCTGAACGTTGGAATGGCTCAGATCATAAATTGGGGAGATCATGTTGGATTGTCTTGGTCTGATTTTTGAAGACAAACGAGGATGCTGCCTGTTGAATGTGACATGTAGCCAATCAGAAAGCGAGGTGATGGAAGCGCGCTGCACGCTCCTCCTCCGCCATGTTTGTTTAATCCGAAGTCACGTTTGATCTCGCGAGATTTCCTGTCTGACCGGGCTAATGTCTGTGTGTGAAATCGGTGTGTTTTTGGAGTGAAGGGCCATTATTTTTATATGAATTCACTTTTTAAATCGCCACACGTGCGGTCGCTCACGTTTTGAAAATCGTTTGACATTTAAGTAATCCTGTCGTTACTTCCACCAGATTAATAAGTTATCGCCTTCATAGTTCGTTATCCGAATCTCCTTCCCAGTCATTAGTCTGAGCTCCTCTTCCTCTGCTCCTTCTGTGGTGTTCTTGTCCAGACTGTTGAACGTTCAGCTCCTTTGGCTCACTGTCGCTTAGCAACAACCAACCCGTTTTTTTGTGTTTATTTCTGTGTGACATCTTGACATTGTCTGAATTATTTACAATGCTTTTCAACATTTCATTTGTATGAAAGGCTGAGATAAAAAACAGAAACGCGTCAATGTCACCTGAAGTGACGCGGGTCGAACGAGGCGCCGGGCGTCGTTTTGTTGTTCCCCCGTTTGAACAGGATGCATCTGGACATGTAGCTGCACAACAAATGAACAAGTCAATGTGAGCATTGTGGCAGGGCACCAGTAGAACCATTAAAAGTCATGCATGAGGTTTCCCTCAGCTTAAAGCTTTTCTTAACTTCACAAACTGTTGTCTGAATAATTCAGCAGCATTGCAACAGGGTATCGTGACTCACTGCAGGGGTGACGAGAACAATTTGAAGCAGTTTGGTTCACTGCAGCTTTTACTTTGTGTAACCACTTTTTTGGTGTGAGAAGAGAAAATGCAGCTAATATTTCTCATGTTGTACAACAGCTCCTTTGGTTTGTGCAGCATCACCTGACATCCTGAAGAGTCTGGCGCTGAGAGCAGAGGTGTTGTCTTCTCTGCCCAAAGGCAGAACAGTCCTCCTACCACATAAGTCCAGGCATGGTTTGATAGTTTCTGTCACAACCTTGTGATTTTTCCTGCAAGGAGTAAAGTCAAAGCAGAAAAAGTCCTGCTGTAAATGAGAAAATCTCGGCTTCAGGAACGACGGCGGCGCTAATGGTGGTCAGATGGTGAAATAGTTTCTACATCTAAGGGACTCACGCCCGTCAGCTTCATCACAGAACAGTGTCTCCTGTTTATCACTGTCATCATTAGAAAAACATGTTGCACATACACTCAGCAGGTGTCAGATGAAGGCTTGGACGGCTTTGTGAGAGAGAAATGTGCAAACGGAAAGCGTGCAGAGCATCTTGGACTCTGGAGTCCATCGCTAACAAGCCACCAGCAGGCTTTCATCACCCAGAAATGATCCGCCCAATTTCTCTCTTCAGCCTCGCCGTCGTGGCAGATGGAAGGATTCAGACCCACGAGTGCAACAAGAGAGTCCAGTGGTTTCTCCAGGAACAGCTAGATGACCCTTCAACTCAATTACATTAATTATAGAACTCCTTTCTGCTGTTTGCAGCAAAATAAACTCTTCATACTCGACGTTAAATGATCTCCTGATGCTTGTTAGAGGTGGTTTTTCCATTTCTGCTCACCAGAAAAACAACTTTATCAAGTTAAATAACGGATAAAAGAAAACTCAGATGCAGGTAAACAAACAAGATGGGAATTGTTTCAAACATGGCCAAAGAACCATTTTCCTTTTTAATCAAATTGAACCAATGGATGAATTAAATAAGAAATTCAGAGAGAAGATTTTAAGACGACCACCAGGGCCAACAGAAAATCATCCTCATCCCCCTCACTCTGATCCTCCCCATCTACATCCACCTTATCATCCTCATCTATCACATTGTAATGGCACACTTGGCATTCTTGACTTGCTTTTAGCACCCCCTAGTGTCCTCTAGTGAAACCAAAAGTGAAACTTAAAAAATTAAAAATTACAAACTAAATACATACACAAATGAAAAAACTTTAGTCATTATTTTTTTTGTCAAAATCATGTTTGATAACACTTTACAATAAGGATCCTTTTATTAAAGGCACACTTGGCAGCTTTGGCTTGCTTTTAGCACTTAGGCCTGTCAGCTCCTTTTTTCTAAATCCAACAGGGACCGGCACTCTGAAGTTGTAAGTATGATATTTTGGCCACAGAGGGCGGTGGTGGTCTGAGTGACTATTCTTTAACTTTGTAAAGGGTCATTTTAGCACATACTGGCTCAAGAAAATTATTTAAAAATATGAAAAAGTTGCATAGTATGGATTTAATCCTCCTCATCAACCCCCTTATCATCCTGCTTCCTCTTCATCCTCACCCTCATCCACCCACGCTACATTCATCTATCAAAATCCTCCTCATCCTTCACTTCTTTCTCCTCTTCAATCAATCAAACATGTGCCTTCCACTGCCTTTACCGAAGCCCAAGGCGCTGAACTACACATGTAAAATGACATGTGGATCAATTAAAGAAGCAATAAAACAGATTAAGATACAATTAAAAGGCATTCACACAAAATAAAATAGAATTAGTAAAATTAAGAAAAATTATAACAACCAGTTAAGATCGTGAATCATGTTGCATAAAAATAGGTCTTCAGACGACTAAACACCTGCAATGATGGTGACTGTTTAACAGCAAGCAGCAACTCAGTTGGAGGCTGGAGCCATCACTGAAAATGCTCGATCCCTCTAAACCTGTGTTTGGAGCAACCAACAACTCCTGCTCAGCCAAGATTGAGATAGAGTATTATTTTGCAGTGCAGCCAGGGATGGAGGAGCACAACCCTGTAGGGACCAAAAAACATACAGCAAAATCTTAAATTTGGCCCGATAACACACAGGGAGCCAGTGCAGAGAAACCAGCACAGGAGTAATATGCTCCCTCCTTCATGGCCCTGTCAAAAATATGGCTGCTGAGTTTTGCACCAGTTGCAGCCGTGTCGTAGCTGCCTGATTCAGCCCAGCGTACGATGCATTGCAATAAATCAAGCCACGATAAAACAAAGGCATGTAGCACAAACTCCAGGTGAGTTCTCAACAACAGGAGCTTAGTTTTAGCTAACCGAATTATATTAAAAAAGGATCTCACCACCATGTTGATGTGAGAGTTGAATTTGAGTGCTGCATCAAGTCTCACAGTCAGGTCGTTAAGAACTGTCGTCTGATATGGAGACAGAGTGTCAAGGTTCAGACTAGAACACAGACCCACCTTGACAGTTGGACTGAATGTGATGAGCTCAGTTTTGCTCTCATTTAAGTGGAGATATAGCAGCCAACTAGGACTTGACATCATTCAAACAGGTCACTAGAGTACTGATGGAGCCTCCTGCCCCCTGACACAGGGGTAAATAGATCTGACAGTCATCTGCATATAAGTGAAACTTCTCATGCTGGTGTAGGAGGACCCCCAGGGGCAGCAGGTAGGGGACAAATAAGAGGAGCCAAAGAACAGAGCTCTGTGGCACCCCCCACCACAGTCCCTCCCAAGGAGACGAGGCTTCACCCACCATGACACAGAACCTCCTATCCTTAAGATATGACCACAGCTGTTGGAGAGCCGCGCCAGTGATCCCCACTCAGCGCTCCAGACGATCTAACAGAACGTCATGGCCACTGTTAAATCTAATATCAGGACCACAGTGGCACTCCTCTTCCTCATCACCATCCTCAGCATCTTAACTTTGACCTCTGCATCACTAAAGGCCTGAACATCATTCTCACACACAACAGAAAACAAACATACACTCTGGTCTCTGTTTCCAGCTGCTGGTCTCAAAGACACAATTCACTTCTACTTCTTTAGCTCAAACTATAAAAGTTTCTAAAGATGACACCGTTTGACCAACAGAAAATAGGATCTTAGCAGCAGCAGCAGGGCGGTTCCTAACCTGTAGAGCTGAATCTGTCTGAATGTTTGACAAAGACACTCAAAGTCGTCGTTCCTGCTGCTTTCATAATGCTTCAGGTGAACAGAAATCCTGTCAGGTTGTTGAAAGAAAGAGCATGAGGATGCTTTTTCAGGGTTTTCTGGGGGGTGGGTTAGGGTTAGGGTTTATTTGATACGTCCTTACTGGACCAATCACTGCAGGTAAGTTTGTTTTTGTTAGGATGATGCCTGTAAACAATCAAATCCAGAAGGCCCAGAGCTTCATGAAAAGCTTCTGAGGTGCATTCAGAAACATTGTGACAAAATCCTGAAGAAAACATGAATTATAAAAGGTGTTTTTAAAGTTCTGTTAATTATACAGGAGAAAACTAATCAGCAAACAGCCTCCTGACAGCTCCAGCATTAATTCTTGTTTAAATGATCCTGCTCTGAGTAATCTCTTTAGAAAAGCCCTGGCGCCTCGCACGGTGATTAAAGCTTCCAAACTTCTCAGCAACAGGAACGCAAACCTATCTTGATTACTTTTAATGATCATCGTTTCCCACTTAACAGGCAAACGGCTTTTCATCTAGCTAGAAAAAACACTTTAGATATTAGGTCTCCATAGAGTTCCTCCAAACAGAAAACAGTTGTTAATAAATATAAACATTAAATATATGAAACTTATGTTAAATGATAGAAATAATCTCATTTAGTTGAAGTAATTTCCATCAACCAATCTGATAAATCAGACGAGGAAAAGGGAAAAACAAAGCTGGGATTTTAACCTCCGTTCACAGGAACAAACATTTATCTGATGATGAAAATGGTCATAAAGGGATGAAGGTCGATTCTCGTGGGTCATTTAAGCAAAACAAAATGACCACTCCGGCCCTCATACATCAGCTTAATAGTGTGGATTTTCAGATGCACTTAAGCCCTGGAGTGTTTTAAGTTGGATGATAAAACGCAGTCGTTCCCCGCCTTGTTTCACAGATGTGTTATCACATTAATTGTGTTTGACCTTGTGAGAGTTGTGTGTGCTCTTCGGCCTCGACACGGCGGATTAAAGCTCTCCACAACCTTTAAAATCAACAAGAACGTTACAATCACCCTTCTCTAATGTCTCACCTTTTATCAGCGCTTGTGTCAACCTCTGGAGTCCGAACAAACTAAATATTAGAACAAGGTTTAGCCTGAAGAAAGCAGATTTATTCAGCATTCAGTTCCAATGGGTAAGAACACTCTGCTTGAGGTTAATAGAGGATCCTGTTTGTGAGAGATCCTGTAAAATAAACAAGCTGCAACTCTTCACTGTAGGTAAATATTCAGCAGCTTAACGATAAATCCGTTTCCTGCTCCATCAGGGTGACGCGACACAAACCAACAAAATGTGGGACAAGGTCAATTATACCCCAGATGGAGCATCAGGATTAGTGCCTTCATCACAAACCTGCCCTATCCAGTCCTACAGATGTCTGCTGCCCCATGGTGCAGGATCTACAGGTTGTGAGGGCCAATTTTACTTCTTTTTTACTGTTACTGTAATTTATGTCAATATTCCAAATGGTGCAAAATTACAGAATAAACATTCTGATGAATCTAGTCATGTTTTTGTCTCTTGTGACTTTAAAAGATATTTTTAAAAGTGATAAAAACCTAAAATCTACACAATAAAACGCTAAATATTTATATCCTGAGTATTTTCTGTTCATCAAAAGTTCACATTTATTTATCCATAGAATAGATTTGAACTTCAGACGATCCACTTTCACATCCTCAGACATGAACCCGCAGAAGGACTCTGATTCAAAACCGAACCAGCATTTTATATTTTATGTATTTAAACTCATGCTGACAAATAAATATCATCCAAATGAGTCCAAGAAAGGGAAATCAGAACCAATCAGGAGACAGAAAAAGTCAAACTAATTCAAACTTGGCTCCAGTCCACCATAAAACACACACACACACACACTCACACGCGCACACACACACACCAGCAGAACCACGATCCAGCACCAGAGGCCCATAATATTAGACTAAAATCCATAAAAGGTAAATTATTTTCTCTCACCTTGAGTTTAACTTTTAGTCCAACAAATTTCTGGTTCCTCTTCTCCATGTTGGACTTCTGAGTTATTATCCAAAATGTGTTACTTTTATCCAACGTACTGAGATTTTTGTGACTGCGGCTGTGTTCGAATCCAGGGGCTGGGTGCTTGTGAGTCCGCATTTCGAGGCCGTTGACGTCACAGCGAATTGACGAGTGCTGTCCGAATTTGAAGGATACTCATCCATGCGTCCATGGATGCATCCTCGTTTCACCCAAATTTCGAGGATGGTTCAGGTGGATCCTTGCTGGCAGAGGCTATCCCAGGATGCTTTGCGCAGCGGCCGTGGTACTACAAATTGGCGATGGCAGAAGGAACAGCAGAGCAGAACACTTTCAAATGTATGTTTATAAAAAATTACAGTTAAAGTAAAATTAAAAGCCTGTTTATAGGCATTGTTACTTAGTCATTTCCAATAAATTCTGTTTAATAAATCACCGCAAATGAGCTTGAATGGCTTTTGTAATTAAATTGAAGGCCAAACAAATCACCCTCAAAAACCTTATGTAGACATTTTAGGTAAAACTACACAAAAGAGCTTCAATTAGTCCTGTTTTTGTAAATCTGAAGTAGAAATAATCATAAAATAGCTTGAAAGTTATAAAAAATATGGAAATATAACCAAATAATCACTGAAAAGACTGTTAAAGATTGTGTCATGTAAATTTAGGATGAAATAAAACATGAAATAGCGTCCACTTTGTATTTCGTAAATTGTAACAAATAAATCCTTGTAATACAGCTTGAAGATCTAGGGGCGGGGATTTCCGCTAGGCTGTCCGATTTCAGAGCCGTTTATTTCCGGATTTAGCGGTAGAGGAAGGACCCGATCTCGGTGGACCATTGAGTACACGTCCTCACAAGCATCCAGACCCTGGATTCGGACACACCCTGAGTAAAATTGTACCCTTGTGGGCGGAGCTTAACAGAGCCTTGTGACAGGTTGACCTGCACTGACTCAGTTTGACTGACGTCTACTAAGCCTCTAGGATGAATTATCTCCAGTTTTCTTCTTAGTTATTGGATATAAATCAAGTATTTGTAATTTCTCTGAGTCTTAAGTCTTTTCCCTTCATTGTTTGCATAACTCAATTCATCACTTCCACCTGCTCTGCATCAGCCAATCAGATCAGCTGTTCTCTGTTAAGCCGGGCGTACACTGTGCGACTTTTTCACTTTTTGAGCCGATTTTCTCCTCGTGCGAGAATGTACGAGATCAGGGCGAGTTTTGCGCTGAGCGTCGTGTAGTATACAGGGGGTTACGAGAGGCGATTAACACCACATGACCAGCTGCCGATCAGCAATCGTAAGCTCGCATGGATTTTTGGTGTGTTTGATATTTTGCTCGTCCCTCGTGAGGGTATCGCACTGTTGAAGCGGCGCTACTAGCGTCTGTGACCCAAAAAGTATCAGAACCGCACACGGCGCATGCGCAAACACAGAAGCGGTAGCGTAAATGAAGGAAGTGGAAGCGAAAACAAACCAAATAGCTAACCTACTTTCAAAATAAAAGCAGCGATGCTTTGTTTTGATGAAAAATAAACTTTTTTTCTTCAGTTAACAGTGGGAAATGCTGGTAATTTATCGTTTTTGATCAAAAGTGGATCAAATATAATACAAATAATATGTTTTCGTTGTTATTTTGTTATTTACGGAACAAACCAGACTGTTATTTTTATGTCAGATTGATTTTTTAACCGTAGCAACAAGCAGCGCTTGCCATGAAGCAACAGAGTACGCTTCTGTTCCAAATGCCGTCCTCATCCCCCCGTACTCAGACCACCGTGTTGCATCATATATACTTTTTTTTTTAGCTGCGACGAGTTCGTGCCAGACGTACAGTGTGAGCACATGACTCGTGAGATTTGCTCTGCGAGGAAGTCGTACAGTTTGAGCTGAAGCTGAACGCTACGAGTGAAAAAGTCGCACAGCGTACCCCCGGCTTCAGTAATCACCCACCCAGCAGCTAAATACTCCCCAGTTTCTCTTTCCTGTTGCAGATTCTGTTGTGATCTAAAACTTTTGACACCCTGTTATGTTTGCTGCACCTATAACCTTTTCCCATTTTAAAGTTTCAGTTATTTCTTAGCTTCTTTTCCAGGATCAGGCATCATTTGCAGCTCTCAGTGATTTTGTGCAGCCCCCACTTGCTTTTCTAGATTGATGGAATTTGCTTATCCAGCAGGACTTCTATGTTCAGATTTTAGACTTTTAGATTTCTATATTTCTTTTAGATTTCAGACTTCTACTAATAGGTCCCTTTTAGGCCTTTTCTGAACAGTGCAAATAAAAACATAGCATAACATAATTTTTGTGTTTTTTATTTTAAAAAAATCATATTTTGTGGCCCATGAGGACTTTTAACTTGACAATTTTGGCCCTTTGGTCACCCCTGATCCATAGCTGGTGCTCCATTATTGATTGATTGATTGATTGATTGATTGATTGATTATTTTTTTATTTCAAGCCACTTGCCAGTTGTGCACAACAATTGTAATAAGTCTATGTATATACATATATATACACACATACACACATACATACATATATACATATAAATATATATACATACATACATACATATATATACACACACACACATATAAACACAAATTATCTATCTTTGTTAAGTCATATGAATACATTTTAAAATGCTATGTCAAAAGAGGTGTTTTGTATAAAGCAACCTCCTTTAATAACCTTTAGCGCCTGGTTGCTCTCCTGCTGATGTACTTCCTGTGGGGTCAGTTTCAATGTGAAACGGCTGAAAGCTTCAAGGCTCTTTCACAAATGAGATCTGTTCCTGCACACATCCCATAAACCCTGTCAGAGTTTGCTTGAGGGTGTTTTAATTGAAAGATGCAAATACGTGTCTCTCCAGGCCAGAGAGAGTCCTCAATGCTCAGATATGCTAAGAAAAAAAAGTTTAGTTATTAGAACACGGGTGATGTTGACTGAAGTGTGTTTTGGTTCAATATTCCAATTTCAGCCTAAAATCACAACATCAGTTTTATAATAATCTCATCTAAACGCTGACATTAAAACCATAAGTCTAACACAAAGTTCTACATCACAGGTGTACAAACGTTTTAAGATGAGGGCCAAAAGTATCAAGGGACACAAAAATTACAATATTTTTTATTTCAAAAATGCAAAAATTATTTAATGGTGATTTTTTTTCATTTGTAAAAGACATATTTATAGAAAAAAAAGTTAAAGCATTGCTCTGCATCAACCTGCCTGCTGGAGACACAAAAATGTACCAATATGGAAATGCAAGTGGGGGCCGCATAAACTCACTCGGAGAGCTCCAAATGACCCCAGAGCCACACTTTGATGATGAAGAACCATGAACAGTAACCCTAGCTTTCCCCTGCGTAAGCGAAGTGTAATAGACGCGTTTTTCCTGCGAGCTCATCCCACCAGAGCGTTTCAGACGCTAATCGGCAGCAAAAGTGTTCCTCGCAGCTGATAGGGCACAAAATCACTGGAGAATTGCAAAATCACGCCTGATCTCAGCTAATCACAAGGAGAAAGACGGCAGCATGTATCTATGTGGTTTATTTTTTGTTCTGTTTGCCTCAGCAATGGAGGTTTCACAGGTAATGATGTATTTTGTTACTGGTTAAACATCTGAAAATTTGCACGTGTCTTTTATTTTGGAAGGTTTCAGGTGTTTTACACTGCTTTTAAGCTTGACTTCCTGTCTGTCCTGAACTGAACTGCTGAGCTTGACACGCTCTGGAAGCGTAGCTCATAAAAAATAGACTCTAAGCATAAAGTTAGCAGAGCAACGTGACTACACGTCCGGGACGCGTTTAAAATGTGACACTTGGTGGCCGGTGGGAACACAACCACCGACTATAACAGCAGCTATTACTACTACGCCTTGCCTTTTCCAGTGGAAAGGCCCAGTAAGAAAGAGAGTGACAGATAGTAGGTATAACATTTGAGCATTATGGTGGCAGCTTTATTGCAGAAATGTTTCCTCACTATGATGGTGCAAAGCCACAGATGTGCATAAAGAAGGGGTGGTGCAGAAACATGTTTTGCTGTATAAATGTTTAGCTGTGGAACATAAAAGAGGAGATAAATTGTGACAGAAAGCGTACCTACGAGGGTGTTTCTCACTCTGAGTGATGAGTTGACTGAAGACGCAGTTTTGCTTCAGTGTTGACGAATCACCACAGACTCGGCGGGACGTTGTCCTTCGTGCTGCAGGTGAACGTGTCCTACATGGAGACACCACAGTGAATTCCACAAGTTATTACTCTGAGCAGAGGAGAGTTTTTATACCCACCTTCTAAGTTTGAATGGAAGTTGGATCGCTGAGAAGATTACTTATCGTTTGAGCAATGACACATTTGGGTCGCTGTTCCACGGAATCTGGACTGACAAGTCCGATTTGGCCGAGAAACTGGACGTCTGCTGTTTGATGGAAATAAACCCTTCTGGAGCTGTGGCCGCCATAGTGTCAGTAAAGCCTGCAGACATTTTTACATCAACTAATCACTCAAACGGCAGCAGTGCAGTGACTGATAGCAGCACACTTACCGTGTGTGTGTGTGTGTGTGTGTGTGTGTGTGTGTGTGTGTGTGTGTGTGTGTGTGTGTGTGTGTGTGTGTGTGTGTGTGTGTGTGTGTGTGTGTGTGTGTGTGTGTGTGTGTGTTAGTGCGTGTACAGTGTTTGAAGCCAGCAGTAGCTCAGGAGGTAGAGCGGGTTGTCCAGTAATCGGAAGGTTACAGGTTCGATCCCGGCTCCGGCCAGAGAATGCTGCTGTGTGTCCTTGGGCAAGATACTTAACCCGCCTTGCCTGCTGGTGGTGGTCGGAGGGACTGGTGGCGCCAGTGCTCGGCAGCCTCGCCTCTGTCAGTGCGCCCCAGGGCAGCTGTAGCTACATTGTAGCTCATCCCCACCAGCGTGTGAATGTGTGTGTGAATGGGTGGATGACTGGTTGTGTTGTGAAGCGCCTTGGGGGGTTGTAGAACCCTAAGAAGGCACTATACAAATACAGGCCATTTACCATTTTCATAACTTCTGCCATTATTATGCTCTTGACTGGAACACTAAAACCATCTAGTTTCAGTTTCTTCTTCAGTGTCGGTGTTTCCCATCCTGGACCGACACAGTTAATGTTTATGTCCAGCTCAGCTGCTATGAAATAATTCACAACGTAAAGATTATTTTCCTTCTGCTTCTCCAAAAGATTAATGCATTAAAACTTTAATCTGGTTTTAAATGCAGCCATCAAAACTAAATAATCACATATAATCCTGAGCCTTGTTGCATTAGCAAAGCAGCAGTAAATAATTACAAACCTTTTGATACTTTAATCCCATTAATATGATTTAGTTACTCCATGTTGGGATGGGGCCTTATAGAAGCTTTTACTAACACTATCTATTGTTTTAACCTTTAGTTTGAGCTTGCATCTTTTAGCTTTGCATCACCTGTTTGTGTTTCTTGGGGCTAATTGTCCTCATCCTCCAGCGTGCCCGGGAACATTACCAACTCGAGGATGTGCTTCTTGACTCTTAAGCTGTTTGCAGATGGGTAATAAAGTGTGCTAAGCTCATTTGAGCCGCGCCTTTTAAACGTTCCTCTTTGTGCCGGGGGAGCTATAAAACCTGCATCACCGCTCATGTGAGACCCGTTCCCGAGCAGTGCCAGAAATCACAGCGTCGTCTTTCCATCAGATTAGTTCGTCCCTGAACGCCTGTAAGATATATTAGAGCATGTTCCATGGATGGGTGGATGGATTGATTGGACAGACGGACAGATCAACAGATCCGGTATATTAGGTGCAGGAGAGGGGAGAAACAGATGTTACAGCTGTTTTCAATTAGAAGGTGAATGAATCACAGGGTTCATTAAAGAAAACATGACATGAACACAAAAAGCCAAAAGCTGTTAACAAAAATGTTAAAAATGTTTCAGCAGGAGAATGTCAGAACAGCCTCAGGGTGAGTGGATTGAGTCCAGAGCTACCTGAACAGCAGGAAGTGAGATACTCCTCCTGTTGTGTAGTTTACTGAAGTGGATTTAAGGCTCAACAGTAGAGTGGCCAGATGGAGATGAAAGACAAATAACATAGAAAAGGAGGTTAAAAAATTGTGCATATTTTGGTTTTAGTTAGGAAAATGTCCCATTTGTATACATGAGAGGACTTAAAACTTACTGCAGCCAACCACTAGGGGGCCCTTTGATTTATTTTGGCTTCTGTATTAATGAGGTGAAGTTTTATCCTTGTCCTCTGTACGTATCTATGTTCTCCATCTCTTTTTCTTACTCTCTCCAATGGTGCCCTCAGAAAATTTTGATAGGGGGGGTGGCAGTGAAAATTTTGGGGTGACACACCAAGTTGCTCCCTGTGGTACCTCTGGGAGTTTTTAGCATTTAGCTGTGCATTTCATTGTTCCTTCATTCTGTTTCATTAAAAAAAAAATAATGGGCCTGTGCATCCGACACGTTTACCTCAAATTTGAGAAACACAAACAATTCAGAAAAAAAAAAATTTTCAAACTGTTAATTCAGTTGTTTATAGTGTTATTGTTTAAAACATTTTTATTTCCCGTTTCTGTCAACACATCCACAAACCTTTTGGGATTTATTCTTTTATTTTGAAAATGGTGAGCATCAGTGACACTGAAACACACAAACGTGTGTGTGTGTGTTTCAATGTTTATATGTGATTTATTAAATACATAACTTAGTAAAATTAATGTATCTATTGGCTTAAATAATAATGTGATTAAATGAGTGTGATTTAAATAAAAGGAGGGGGGCAGTGGGTTGGCTAACAATTTCCCAGGGGTGCCTCCCCCCCAGCCACCCCTTAGGGGCACCACTGGTGCCCTCTTATCATCTCCAGTATCTACTTCTGTGTGAAGGATGTAAACGTGACCAAACCAGATCAGACAGATCATAACTGAATCAGCCACGTTACTACACATCTCTCCTGTT
This sequence comes from Aphyosemion australe, assembly GCA_006937985.1. Taxonomy (NCBI): domain Eukaryota; kingdom Metazoa; phylum Chordata; class Actinopteri; order Cyprinodontiformes; family Nothobranchiidae; genus Aphyosemion; species Aphyosemion australe. The sequence goes on from SSNS01000089.1 coordinate 1,450,097, forward strand.
TTAGCTTCCCTACATTGGCTGCCTGTTAAATTCAGAATAGATTTTAAGATCCTCCTTCTCACATATAAAGCTCTTAATAAACAAGCTCCATCATACATCAGTGATCTCATTGTTCCATATGTTCCTAACAGAGCACTTGGCTCTCAGACTGCAGGTTTACTGGTGGTTCCTAGAATATCTAAAAGTAGGATGGGAGGCAGATCTTTTAGCTATCAGGCTCCTCTCCTGTGGAACCAGCTCCCAGCTTTAGTCCGTGAGGCAGACACCTTGTCTACTTTTAAGACTAGGCTCAAAACGTTTCTATTTGATAGGGCTTATGGTTAAATTCTGATGTTAGCCCAGGTTTAGACGAGTGTGGAGCAGAGGGAGGTGGAGTGGACTACAGTCATTAAAGACCTTTCTCCCTGGCCCTGCCTCCCACATGCCTCCATCTAAAAGGCTAGGTTATGCTGAGTTATCTCTGTAGTTATGCTGCTATAGGCTTAGACTGCTGGAGGACATACTGGCCACTTTCCACACTCTGCTACTCTCTTCTACCACCACTCTCTAATTAGCCTTTCGCCGCCCCCAGAACAGCTATTGTCCAATCACACATCATAGCAACCGTTACTATTTGACAACTTCAAACAAAATGATGAAGCTAAGCCTAATTTATACTACTAAGCATTAGCCTCGATAGTAGTCGTGTCCCCTTCAGAACCTCCTCATCGAGCTCAACCAGCAACAGCCAAGCATGAGTGCTCCCCCCGCCCGCGGCTGGGCGGAGGTCCGCCTCCCAGACTATCCAAGACCCTTTTAGATAAGACACACCGTGCCGGCAAATCAGCGTAATATTACCTCAACCGTGTGTCTTATCAACGCACATTAAGCCTTGGCGCAACAACGGGTGGTGTCATGATCACGTGATGAATTAATGCTGAGCTCCGGCCGGGAACTATATTGAAAATGAAAGTAAACACGGACTTAAGTTTCGTTTTGTAAACAGACTCAGCTGAGATGATAAACTGAGCGATGCAGAGCACCGGGAGCTTTTAGAGCTGCCTGCAGCTCAGATCATCTGACAGCTCACAGGGACACCGCATTGCCGCCACCGCTCACCGATCCACGTGATCCCGGACGCCGCCTTCTCCCAAACTCCCAACTCCTTGTCCCCTGCTACGCTTCGCTCAGCGGAGCCGACACTAATATATCCCTCCACTGCATACTGTAACCCTTTTTACCTCGATCTGGATGATATTGAGGAGAAATTGCTCCAAAAAATGTCGCTGACACGCATCTGTCTACTTGTTTCCATCGCGGAAATCTGCGGAGCTGCAGTATTTGATCCACTTATTGTTGGACTTTGCAACAGTAACTAAAGGGGGCGGGGCTCGGCGAAAGGTCAATTGCATTATTTCCTATTATTTCAGCTTTTAACCTTATTTTCTCTCTGGCTGTGTCCAAATCCAGGGGTTGCGTGCTCATGAGTTCGGATTTTAAGACCAGTGACGTCACAGCGCTGCGTCGAAGACCGTCCAAATTCCAAGAATGCTCAGAATGCGGTCTTGAAATGCGTTCTTCTTTTCCTCGATTTTGAGAACGGGTGCGGTGTAGTCTCCGTGGTCTCCTCACCTCCATAAATCCCATGATGCACTGCGAGATTGATTTCTGTACCGGCAACAATGGCAGAAGAAACGGGAGACGCAGCAGGAGAGCAGCAGTACAACTTTAAATGACAGCTTATTAAAATCTGACTGAACAAAAAGTAAAAGCCTGAAGTGGTTGTGTTTTTATGCGTTTCCTGTTTTCATTAGGCCTGTAATGTGTTTTGTATTCTTGTTCTTAATTACAGTTCATAAAATTGGTAAATCATAAATCATAAAATAACCAAGGAAAAAGTTTAAAACATGTGCGAGCTCCATTTCTGCAGCTTCTTCTTAGTGCGGTAGCAGTTGCTAGGTGACAGGAGGACATCCGCCGAAGTAGGGGCGGGACTATTATTTAAGGCTAGACCGTCCACATTCACAGCCGTTAACATCCGGTCTAACCGGTCACGGAAGAACACGTTCTCCTGAGACCAATGAGGACGGGTACTCATAAGCATGCAATCCCTGGATTTGGACACAGCCTCTGTTTTTCTCCCCAGAAGAAGCTACACTGGCGTTCTGCTGAGCTGTGGTGGCCTCATGGAGGAGGCCATCGGCTGGCACACTGCTGCCAACCACTTAACATTCTCCCTCTCCTGATATTACATCTCACTTTCTTTAACATAGAATGTGCTACTATTAGTTCACCTATTGAATTAATGATAGATTCACTCAGATAAAGACAATAAAGTTTCTCTTACTAAATAGAACTTCTACTAAGAAATCACAGTGTAGCCATAGAAACACTACTTGATATAAACAGTATGTTGTTTGTGTGTGTGTGTGTGTGTGTGTGTGTGTGTGTGTGTGTGTGTGTGTGTGTGTGTGTGTGTGTGCGTGTGTCTGCTCTGTCTTCTTAACCCCCAGTGAGTCGTGACACTATCACACCTGAATGATTGGCTATGTCAGTGTCTTGATGCAATCTGCTGGGTTCCTTATATAGGAAACTTTTTTGCTGATTGGCTTAATGAACTATACATTATTGGAATGTTTACTTCGTGAAGTGCCTTGAGACGACTCTTGTTGTGATTTGGTGCTTTATGAATAAACTGAATTGAATTACTAAACACAATGATGGGTTAGCTCTGCTTCTGATCAGCTGTTGGCTGTTCAGGCAGCAAATCACCTGTTTGAATCATTTAAATTTGTTCTCAGAGGGTTGGAATGATCTCAAACATCATTAAAGCTACTCTAGGAGGTTTGCGGGGAATAACACAATGAAAATAGAGCAACATAAAAAAATAAGGAAGGTCAATATTAACAGAAGTAAGGTGCCAAACAACGAGTAAAAGGGTTTATTAAACACAAGAGTCTAGACTATACATATATGCAAGCTAAAACAGCAAGACTAAAGTGTTAACATAAAGCGACTCCCCGTTTCTAACAATGGGGAGGAAGAACCCAGCAATAAAATAAACTATATCAGAATCCAAACAGCAAAGGCTAAAGCTAATCAAAGGAAACTCTAAACAGGCCCACAGCTCAATAACTCTAAAGACAACAAGACAAACTAAGGAACAAATTCTAAACTGAAAGTCCACGATGAAACAAAACTCTACATTCTCTAAATGTCTAAAACTAAAACCACAAGGACTAGAAGGCAAAAACAAGTGTCTTAGCAAGACAAATGTTATTCTTAGCTGAAGCCACAATGCAGGGAGAACAGACTAGCTCTGTGTCTCCCTGAATGGCTGACGAGGCCAGTCTTAAGTATCCTCAGGTGATGAGTGCTGATTGAGTTCAGCTGCTGCTGCTTCAGCCTGTCTCTCTCAGGGGCCTCGCTCAGGAGCTGTCCATGGTGCTGAAAGCTCTGACCAGGAAGTCATGGTCATGAGGAGGGCTGAGGAGCTCGCTTACGGGGATCATAACACCCTGTGATGAGCCACAGGAACACATCATTCCCACCGTGGTTCCACCACCAGGGACCGCTGTGTTCTTTATGAGCTCTGGCTAACTTTACCAAGTCGCTACAGAAACCCATCAAGGTTCAGGCTGATTTCAATGGCCCAATCCCAACACTCGCACTGCGCTCTAAACCCATCTGTGAAGTGCACTTAGAGGAGGTGTGCAGTAAGGCTTCAAGTGCGTATGTACACAAGTCTGCCGATTGGGACAGACAGTATTGTGTCTTCGACCGTGACGCGTGCCGGGATGCCAGTCGCTGTTTTTGCTACTTTTTAAAGCAGTCATCACCTATAATATCGTGGATATCTTCGTCCTATTATAGTCTTTTAGACCATTCAAATAAATTGTATTGGAAAAATAAATAAAAAATTTGCTTTTCTGATCTTTTTTTGTAAAGGGAATATTTTCGCGTGAGATCACACGCAATATTTCGGCTGTCTCGGACGCGCTCAGGACTGAGGGGCGCGTTGATTGGTGGAAGGAAGCAGCTTCAGCGTCTCGCTCCAAAACAACAAAAGTTATAACTGAACCCGACCTGGCAGTGACCTACGGGATCTAACCGTGTATGTACGAGCCCGAGTCTCGCCTCGTGCGTAATGGCGCCCTCATTTGTTGTTGAGTTGGGACAAAGCAAGCTAACAGCCAGGCATCGGCTCTTATGCTGTTGTGAAGATGGAATACACAAACCGATCAGAGTTTTGTTTCCCATAACACGGATTATAACATGAGTCGTCAACGGTAAGACATAATTTATGCGTTTCCTGTTATGAAATGAGCTTTGTTGTGCTGGTTTGTTCACTGCTGGTTCATATTTGTTTATATTCAGCCTTTGTGTCGACATGTAGGCAAATCTCGTTTTGGAGTGCGCGTGCTCGTGGGGTGCGTGTGAGCTGGTTGAAGAAGGCAAGATTAAATAAATGCTTTAATGTTAAATATCGGCTTCTCAGCCAGTGAAAAATCATTAGGAAGCCATTATAGACATTTTTACAAGTGGAAAAGTGAAAATTTCAGGTGATGACTCCTTTAAAAAAATCTTTATTAACAACTTTCAAACAAACTATTTTTTGACTAAATTTAAGTCTGTTGCTGTCCACATTAAATCTTAGTCTAAAACATTCAGAGCATGAATAAATATCATTAATCAACTTAAAATTAAATTCTTTTGTTTGAAAATACTTATTTTCAGAAAAGGCACTTCAGCCTTCTTCTCAAACTTCCCACGCAGCAATGGATTGTGGGTAATACCCTTGCCCGAAGTCCGCATCAATGTGGACTTGAGCGAAGTGCTGATTAAGGGTGCAAAAGGGGCGTGGTCACCTTCCGCACTTGAGAATCAGGACACACACTCGCACCCCTGGCCCGGGAACATGCAATTAAAGGGCGCAAGGGTGGAAGTGCGAGTATTGCGATTGGGCCCATGTTCTTGTGAGGTCTTCCCTCTGTGTTACCTAACAGCTGCTGGAACGAACTCTGGCTCAAGCACACATTTAGTTATTTTCAGCCTCATTTGTAATAAATTACATCCTGATTAGTTCAGGATTTAGATGGATGGGTTTTGATGTTTAACCACCTGTAGCCCGACTCGAGTCACCAAGTCAACACACTCATCTGCAGGATCGTTTCTCTCACATGGAGCCAGTAATGAATAATAATGTTGAATCTGTTGGCTCTACATGTTTGAATGAGCCTTTGATGACTCATACATGCTGTTTAATTCAAGACACTGAATTTGCATAATTTGCTTAACGTCTGAGTCAGCAGCTCTGCTGTCCCGGCTGTAAGGAGAGCCGACCCATAATCTGTGTCCTCGACTACAAGCAGCTACTAAAGCTGCTGGGAGATCATAGTTTAATTAATATTTAAGAATAAAACTCAGGTTTGGCTCTGCTATGCTGTGAAAACCACAAAGATTTAGGCTCTGTGTAGCTCATTTTGTTATTTAACGCCTGGAATAGACCCTGATGATGTCAAATGTGTTTTAAAACCAACTGAATAGAAGAGGGTTTAGATGATTGTAGGTCTGACTGTATGTTGGACCTCTTGGAAATCATAAGTTCTCCCCCTAACTGCTGATAACCTCTAATCACTGCTCTGGAGGACGTGCAAACCAGGATGATGGGAGTAATTATGAGAAAGAAGCTTCTAAAGAAGCCAACAGTCTCATCGTCTTTATGTTAACCACCGGCTCATAGTCTCTGTGATATTTCACTGAAATCTAAACAGAAAAATATTCTGTAGCGTCAGATTCCAATACAGAATATTAGTCTCCTGTGTGTTCTGTTGTTTCTTTTCAAATCTTTTCTAATGAGTGAGAATTTAAACAGTTCCATAGCCGATCATTCAGGTGTCATAAAACCTTCACATTACCGCAAATTCAGCATTTCATAGTTAAAAAGGAAGAATTATTAGTAATTTACAGCCAAGAGAGAGACAGTAACTAGCTCTGCTGCTGACTCATGTAGAGCTGCAGCATGTTTTAGTTGTTTCCCTGCTTCAACTCACCTGATTTTAATTAGGTGATTAACAGGCTTCTGCAGAACCTGATGAGCTGAACCAGTGATTCAACCACTGAATTAGGAGTGTTAGAGCAGGGAAACAACTAAAACATGTTGGATATCAGCCCTCAATGACCAGGGTTCCCCACCGCTGTAATACAGTATTTTAGTAATCAAGTATTCTAGTAATTTGTTGATTCACTGAATATCAGGATATACTTGTGATACACCAGCTGTTCCCACTCCATCTATTAAAAGATGTGCTCTTCCCTCTCTTCTGTCGGAGTCACGCAGCCTCTCATGCACACGCACACACACACACACGCGCACACACACACACACACACACACACACACACACACACACACACACACACACACACACACACACACACACACACACACACGTCACATCAAAGATCCATTCGGGTATTTTTTAAAACCTCTTTTTAGAACAATACAATCAAAGCCCAGGTTGTTGGATCTTTTGCAGATGTGTGCAGGAATGAAGCATCAGGACGACTTTTTCTTGTTAGGTGATAAAATCAAGTGTTTAAAAGTCAACGAGAGAATTACCTGAAACTTTGTTTGGTCTGCCAGAATACAACAGTTGTGTCCTTTCAAGACCAAACCACTTGATTGCATTTCACAAATGTAAAAATTTAGAATAAAAGAAAAATGTTAAAAAAGTTAAACATGTAAAAAAGTATAAAAAAATAAAAATAGATTTTAAATACATAAAAAAGACATTTAAAAATATTTTATTAGCAACTAATAATACTGAAGGCTTTAAAGGCTTGAGCTAGAAATGATGAAGTACTTTAGTTACTGAACTGCTGGGTCGACTTCTTAGTAAAGCATATTTTAGTCCATGTATGAAAACATAAACTCTACTTATCTAACAAAAAATCTACTAAAGAAATTCTAGAAAATTTCAGGCTATTTTAATAAAATGATCTCATTGTTCCAAATCAACAGAAAATGCAAAAATAAAAATTATTTGTTTTTGTTTCCATTGTTAAAATGGCTTAAAAACAGCAAAACAGACCATTTCACCTCAAAGCAGGGATGCAGTTTTAACCTGAACAACGTGTGATCACAGAGTGGTGTGCAGTTAGACATGAGGATTCTTCCATTGAATTCTTTGAATGAATCGTTTGGCTTTAAATTTGCAGCCACTGAATTCCAGTTTGTTATATTGATCCTGATACTAATCTCTATTTCTCCAAACTGAGGTCAATCAGAACAAAATCTTTCTAGTCTTTACATAAACTGATGAAGAGGTGTGGAAAGCCAGGACCATCCTGTTCCACCGTGCTGAGAGGAGTTTTTAGGCGTTCGAACCCCACCCCCCACACGCTCACCTAACACAGTTTGTTTAGTCGGGTTCTGGTGAGGACAGGCGTGCATCCATGGCTGTCTGCTGCTATTTTTTTGGCTCAGCTCTGATCTAGAACCTGACTGCGTTTGTTCCTGTCGAGCAGAACGAGCAGCTGTCATAACAAAACAGTGAAGTCTGACTCTGATTGAAGTAACTAGGTTGTAAAGAGCGGCGAGGCCTATTTTAATCAGAGCTGCTTTGTTCGCTGCGCGTTGAGAAGTAATTCTTATTCATGACACTTCACAGGGTTATGCACCGACGCCGGTGTGATGGGATTTAACAGGTTAAAGCAGCATTTGTGGGTTTTAGAGTTAACCTGGTGAGGTTCAACTGAGCTAGAATAAAATCATTCTGAGTTTCCAAATCTGAGTCATCAAATCACATCATCCTGGTTTTGTTCATATGCATTTATCCGAATGTCTTATCAACTTTAACGCTTTAATAAAACTGCACATTTATAAATCACTGTGTTTAAATGTGTAAAATGTCTTTAACTAGTGACTTACACAGCAATCATTCACTCGCTGGTGGTGATGAACCACGATGTAGCCACAGCTGCCCTGGGGAACACTAAAGTGAGGTTGCCACACATTCAGCACCACTGGTCCCTCTGACCACCACCAGCTGACAAGAAGGGTGAGGTGTCTTGCTCAAGGACCAACCTACCAATCACAAGGTCAACTCCTATCCCCCGAGTCACTGTCGAATCACAGAAGCAGGGAGAGGAACTTGTGCAATATATTTTCCACCTCTAGGTGGCACCCTCCAGATTTCTACTTTAATATTATTTTCATTTTTGCATTTTTATTCATTTACATTATTTTAAAGCCCTGGCTGACCTTAACTCTGGTGTGAAAGCGAACTCTTTAAAGCCAGAAATACTAATATTTATAAATGCTATTTATATTTTTGTCATTTAGCCCACTTATATTATATTATATTATTATATTATATTATATTATATTATATTATATTATATTATATTATATTATATTATATTATATTATATTATATTATATTATTTTATATTATATTATATTATATTATATTATATTATATTATATTATATTATATTATATTATATTATTTTAAAATCTTACCGTAGAGGGTTTTTAGGATCTGTTTTGTAATAGTGAGAAAGTCTGAGACCTTTTCTTTTTTCTGCTGCTGTCCTGAAGAAAAGCTCCAGGGAGAGCACTCACCGCCTGTTCATTTGATGAAGAAAAGCTCTTTTTTTTCTTTTTAAATGACATTTCTAACAAGTCTTCACCTTTGGCACCACTAAGGAAATATTGGCTGCAGCTCCTCAAGATAATTGTGTCTGCAGTCAGAAGCAGGTGGGAGTGGGGGGGCTATCACAGAGCTGTTTTTGGCCTCCCAGACAGAAGCGTAAGCTAGCACGCTCAGCCGTAATGGTCTTCGTGCTCGCCCGGCTGCCCTTGGCATTAGACGCAGACCTTTATTACCCCGTAGGAAACCGGTTCATTACAGCCACCCTCCTCTCCTCTGAAAAACTTTTCATCTCTTCTCTCCTCTCACTCATTACTAAAGATCATCAAAGAGAGTTGAAGGGCTGAACCGTTCCAGGGATGTTTCCCAAATGAACCAGGACACGAGTCACACACATCTCCTCTCTGCTTAAAAAAAGAAAAGGCAAATAATTCCAGAGTTGATTAATTGAAAAAGCAGTTTCCTGCCTTTCAAAAATAAATCTCACATTATTCCACGCTGAAGTTGTGGGCTCACATTAATTAGAAGTTGGGGGTGAAGTTGTGAGGAGATCAATAGCACCAGCTGACGTAGTCGCTGTAACCATGGGTTACTGCTGCTGCTGCTGTTATTTCCGTGTAACTATTTTTGTAAAAACATTAATAATCTCTGGTGTCTGCTGCTCGGTGAGTCATCGGAGGTGCTGTTAGGGCTGAAGAACTGGATCTGGAGGGAGAGTGACTGAAGATGGAGGGTTATGGAGCGCTTCACTAAGAAGATAACGGATTTCCTTGACATTTTAAAGGAGCTAAAGGCCGCCCGGCTAAACAAAAGCAAAAATGCCACCCGATGATGGCAGAGATGCTGCTGTGCTTGTCACATCATCCATACCTACAACCTTATTCAAATATAAACACACAAATTAAAGAGTAGCACTAATTAACTACAGCAGAGACGAGCTGGGACAGTTTTCTACACTTGTTCTGCTTTCAGTGACTTGAAGGGAAACATTTTAAAGTGTGTTTCTGTGTAAAAGTTAATATTTCTCATAGCATCATTGTGGACATCTCTATTCCGAGAACTTCCTGTTTCAGGACTGATGGGCTAACAGCTAGTCAGAGTGGAGCCAAGTGTCGTGTCGCTGCTGGAGTGGTCACCTTTAAAGGTCCTTTATCATGTAAAATCACGTTTTTGGAGCTTTTGGTCGTGTTGTGTTATTATTTCCCCATGAAAACACTTCCAAAGCAGTTTTTGGCTTCACACATTTTACCCTACCCTAGCCCTAACCTAACCCTCTCTCAGCTGCAGCAACTCTTCAGCTCTGCGAAGCCATAGCAAATGGCTGGATGGGGCAGGTTTGCCTCATCATGCCCCAGCCCTCCCTGGGTAGTGTTGAATGCAGATCCCTCCTCCCCTGGACTGTAAACACTGACACCCATGTAGCTAGCAGGGAGTTTATTCTCCACAGTGGTGAAGAAGTGATTTCTTTCTTGTGTATGTGCTTTAAAGAATGCCTAGAACCCAAAAATGGATTTTTGTCTGTAAATACAGGATCCCTTTCTAGTCTTCATGAAGAGTTTAATCTGCAGTATTGGTTGAATTTTATCTTCAGGAGCTCTCAAAAACTGAGCCAGACCGTGACCTGGATTTCAGACAGCTTGTTAAACCACCACCAGTACCACAGTGGGTTTTCAGATGGATTACTTCTTCAAACCGGCGCCATTCCAACATTAAAACCACTTGATGGATAGGCCAGGGTGGTGAGTGCAACTAAAATGCTAACAGCTAGCCACTAGCTGAATGGTTATAAGGTTTGGGGGGTGAGTGTCAGGGATGGACTGGGACAACGATTCAGGCCGGGAATCTGCTACCATCTCAGCCACCTGTTCTTCGTCTGAGTGGTGTGTGTGTGTGCGTGCGCGCGTGTGTGTGTGCGTGCGTGTGTGTGTGCGTGCGTGTGTGTGTGTGTGTGTGTGCGTGTGCATGCATGCGTGGGTGCATGTGTGCATGTGTGTGTTTGTGTGTATTTGTGTTAGCGGCTCGATCGTCCAATGGAGAATGCATCAATCGTAGTACAGTTCAGCAGCCAGGCCACCAGGAAATGTCCCGGTGCTTCTGATAGACGGGTCACCACTGCTGGTGTGTTGCAGAAGCTGCTTTCATGGGATCAGCTGTGTGGAACGCTTTTGCTCCCGTTGCGCATCAGAATCGCTCCGGGTTGGGAACGAGCTTGCGTGCAAAATGCCACTATTTTGTTACACGCCGCTTTGGCAGCCAGTGGAAAGCCGGGGTTAGACGGCATTGATGTAGAGCTTAACGCTGTATTGTAAACCTAACACCGGGTTGGATTGTAAACATGAAAGTACTGAGTTGTACTGAAAACATTTAAAGTTGCAGCAGGTCAGACCGACCACCTAGCAGTATTCAGCATGGTGGTGGCCAAAGGATAAAAAAAATGGATGATTTCATGACTGTTTTGGTGTTTTGTTCAAGAAAAACGGGCCGACGAAACAGGGCTTCAGTGAGAGCGTTGCTCCAGTCAGAAGAAAGAGCTTCAAAAGGCAAAATGCTCAATTTACTGATCCGTTTAAATTTCAGTCCTCACCTATAGTCACCAGATTTAGAAGAACATTTTGGGCACAAGCTGACATGAACTTCCTCTAGGTTGGCTGGGCTCAGACTTAGAGAGAAGGGGGGAGCTCGGAGAGCTGCTCCTCCTCATAAAAAAAAAGTTAAGGTGGTTTGAAAGTTTGATTGGGATGGTTCCTGGTCCACATTCTCTAGAGGTTTTCCACACATATCCCAATGGGAGAAAATTCCAGAAGTATGGCCTTGGAATTTCCTGGGATGCCCCTGGAGGAGATGGAATAACATTTGACTGTGAAATAGACTTCCTCAAGGATGTCAACTCCATTCCTGAGGTTGTTGAGAAATTCACCGTGATTGAAATAGTAACTATTTATAACATTTAAGCAGACTTCAGATCAGCTGAAAAACTTCTTTCATTGGTTCAAGACTCTGAGAAATAATGAAACCAGTGTTTTAAATGCAAGTTTACCTAAATCTCAGAGGTCAGCTGCCGTGTTGCATGACTGCGTTCATGCATGCAAAAGCACGTATTTGATAAATATTCAGCTGGGAGGCTAAGCAGCTGATGTAATGATCAGAGACAGGACTCGCTCCCGTCTCTTCTCTTCACTCGTCCACTGATTATGACAGACGAGGAGCTGGGGGTCCTGAGCTGGCAGACAAGCCCACTGAAATGCTCAACTTTGCAGGAAATGTGCAGATTACAGTATGTGATGAGAATTTTTGTTTTTCCATTTTCTGAACCAACATTTAACCAGATTTTTGGCAAACATTCTGCATTTCTCATGAATGCATTAACATATAACGTCTCAGCATAAATATGATCTATTATCCACATCCTGAAGGAGCGACGCATCTTTATGCTTGACTAAAAATGAGATGGAAAGAATAACATTGTCCATCACAGTTGCATTGATCGTCTCTGCATCCACACAGACACTTTTTCACAGCTCACATGTTGACATATAGCAGGAAAAGCTCATCCGGAATCGTTCAGTTTCCTGCAGGATCCTGGTGTAATGCCTGCTAGTTCACTCAAATCACTGCTCATCAAGTTGTGTTTTTTGGCTTCAACAAGTCAAGATGTTCTCATTACTTTGTTCACTAGAAAAACAGGCTGCTTTGTTCTGAGTGTTGCTGTTGAGTGATGGATCAGCTTCACTTGTGCCTGATTCATCTGCTGTCTGGGTGTGGAGCGTTTGTGTAGATTCTCAGTCATCCATGGATGATCTAGGATCGTCAGCACCAACGCCACAAACAGGGAGCTGAATAGAGGGAGGGGCCAGGGACTCATACGGCATTTTCACATCTGGCCCTGGTCCGGCCTTGGTTGGGTCGGCCTGCAGCCAGGTTTTGTTCACACCATGATGTCTGTGGTTCTCACGGCCTTAATTTTATTTGGTTTTAAAATCTGCTGTTTTATTGTTTCTCCTGGAAAGCACATTGAATTGCTTCTCTGTATGAAATGTGCTACAAATAAAGCTGCCTTGCCTTCTCGGGAATGCGGATATCTCTGAGGATGTGAGTGAGGCAAAAGACGCGCGGAGAAGTCTGTGGTGTCCTCTTTAGATTAGTAAACAAAGGCGGCCGTTTGCACAGGTACTTATAATTTTATTCTTAGCAAACTCAAATTCAGTTTGCAGGAATATTTATTGAGGAAGAAAACTTTCATTCATTCTCTTCTTTTACAAGTTTCTGAGTTCTGATGGAGATTTAAAACAGCATTAGGGTCAGAAGGGAAAAGAGTTGCGGTGTGTCGTTTAATAATTGCTGCTTTTCCAGAGGAGAATGCAGACTCTGTCAGCAGCAGAAGTGGCCTTGAAGGACGAGTCTGATTTCTCCTTCTGCCTCCCGGTTAGCCCATCTCTGAGCTGCCTCGGGCACTTGCTTTTGCTTTCTGCTTCCATTCCACACTGGTGATGTATATTACATGACATAGGTCTTCATAAATGTCATTGTCTCACCGGTCTGATAAAGACTAATACGTGCACGCCTTTCAGCAGCCGTGGCTATTTCTTTTATCGCTGCAGGGATTCTCTGGGAAGTGCACAGAGCTCGGAGGGGATGGAGGGGGGAGAAAAATTAATTGATTCCACAACAAATCTGCTGCTTTCAAAAGTGTTTGGGGTCAAAGGGAGTACACGAGGATGGGCTTCTGCATGTTTATGTGAACAGATTGCTTCTTTACAGATTTAAAATTGGATAACATATAAAAAGTACGCTGTTGTGTTTATTGCATCATATGAAAGCAGATACATCAGTGAGTAAATACCTACCATTAGCATATCCCTTTGATATAATTTTATAGAAACATTTATGACTCAGCAGGAAGATGTTCTAAATAATTCCTGGAAAATTCAGCCTAAAAGTGCAATATGTGAGAAATTTACTGTGAAATAATCACAAAACAGTTTAACGTCATAGAAACAGATTTCCTTCTCAGTCGGCTGGGGGGGGTGTCACTTTTTCTCCTTTTAAAAAGGCAAGAGGTGGACGTAATCTTTGTTTACAGTATGTGAGCCCACGTGGTTTGTAATTTGACACTGGCTAGCAAACACAGCAGCATTTTGAAAAGATACTCTGCCAGTAAACAGGAGCGACCCACAAGTTACTTCTTGTACTCCTAAGAAGCCACGGCATCTTTTGTTTTATTCTAATATTGAATGATTCAGGCTAGAGGCTAACGTTGAGCTAACAATGCTAACAGTAAATTAGAAACAAATAGGAGCCTCTAAAAATGTCGCAAGATACTTTTTCAATTACCAACAACTCATTATTTCAGTGAAATGTATTTATCTACTTATCATCTTACTGTTTGACTCGTCTTCACTCGTCATCTAGAATCGTCTGGTGTTGAGCCGTAGCTGTCAACAGCCATGAAGCCTATGGAACAGGGGTGAGAAAGTGACTCGTTTTGTTTAGAAAATGGACTGCAGTAACTAAATCTGACCACAGGGTGTCATTCTTCCTTCATTCTTACATATTGCACCTTTAATATCTTTATCCATTTTGAGTTCCAAAAATACCCAGAATATGTTCGATTAAAGTGGGTTCCATTTTCAGGGACTTCTTCCTGACTTTCTCAGTTTCTGTCATGATCCATCACTGCCTTGCCCTGACCATAACCCATGTGATTCTAAAGCAGCAGAGGAGCTATAGAAAGAGGAGCAGTCAGACTGTAAACCAGTGAAAAACATAATTTGGTCAATACTTGTAAATTAAAGTACTAATACCTTTGGAAATGCAGTCAGGCACAGACAAAGGTGTTTGCTGCAGGGTCTCCATCAGACTAGGGGTGGGGTTTGTTAATTTACCTGGAAGCTTTTGAAGAAAATTACTTAATTTTCTATAAAAATCTTAATAAAAAAAGATAAAATTGCATATGTTAAAAACTGCTGTCTCATTAGTCTAGCTTAGTAACACCATTGGAAATTGGGTTTGAGTATTTTGATAAATTTATCTGGAAGCTATTGAAAAACAAACTATTTTGCATTAAATTACTCATAAAAAAGATCAGATTGTATGAAATATGTCTCAAACTGATGTGTCTCGTTTGTCTAGTTAAGTAACACAACTGAGAATTGATTTTGAATAATTTAATCAATTAAGCTGAAAGCTTTAGATTTTTTGTATGCATTCTCAAATGACTAGAAAATGTTGACGGTCCCTAAGCGAACCACCGCTTTCATCAGCTGACCGCCGTCTCTATGTGGTGCAGCACACGATATGAAAACCCTCCGCTGACTGTAATGAACCAGGAGTGTTATTTGTGGAGATAAAACATCCTCATTGCACGTCAGTGGTAGAGTAGCATTGCTGTTATCCAGTCTGAGGAGAGATGTCCAAATATCAGGAAATAAGACTCCAAAACCTGCCATCTGAAGCTCAGCTGTGATGTGGGCATAGGACATTTAGGTCCTAGAAATGGTGCACCGGTATATTTTTCCCCCGAGAACATCTTACAAAGGCATTCATTCCTACTTAAGACCACTGCAAATGTGTTCCACTCCTTTAAAGGAACTAGAGGCAGGAAAAAAGAAATGATGCTCACGAGCGACGCGCCCGGCTCTGCGAGTAACTGCAGCCCAGCACGGGAGCGTGCACAGACGGCTATGTTACACAAACACAAAAATACCATTACCTGACCCTCTTCACACGCTCTCACGCCACACCTCCAATATCTCACGCTGAAAAGGCAACTCCCCGCCGCTCTCACGGACAATATTGCGGCGAAGCAATCCACGCTGCAGCCCTGATCACAGCTAATGCTACTACTGTAGCATGATCACAGCTAATGCTACTGCACGCTAGCTCTCTCTGAGTCATCGGTGAGGTCAGATCATTGCCATCATCTCTAAACACAACCTATAATGTTTCTTACCTGCTCACTAGGAAATGAGCCATGGCAGCATCCTTTTTGAGTCCCAGATATAGTTGAAGCAGCCTCCATTCGTCAATCACGTATCCGATATAGATTCGGGTCCCTGCCTGTCTTTTACCATATTTGGTTTTTGACTCACGAGATGCCGCTGAATAAACTTCCTTTGTGCCACGCTTGGTCGTTTGCTGGTTGCAGTAGAATCCATTCCCACAGTTCTTCTTTTGGAGTTTGGCGGTTGGCAAGCAACTTAAGGTGCAATAGCGCCACCTACCGATCTGCAGTGTCGAACACATTTTCTTTCTGTTTTGAAGCTGTCGTGAACGCGCAAGCAGTGTCAATTGACGCCACATCCGTAGGGCAGCGCGGGAAATTCGTGACCGAACTGCAGCGCATTTTGCAGCAAACAGCCTGTTCAAGAAAATGGAACAATACATGGGTGGCCTCATTCTTTTTGGTTTATAACGCTTCATCACCCATTAGCTTTGAAAAAATGAACATACATGTTTAATTTTTTACAGATTTTTTAAAGATCCTGCCCCTAGTTCCTTTAAGTATAGAACAAAGAACAAGTACTTTGTTATATACATAATTGCAAAACTGTGTGGAGGTCATACAGGAAAATTTACTGAGGACAAAATTTAACGTGAGATTCCAGAAAAGAGTTCTCAAGAGCGTCTGCAGGAAGATACACCTCTCTTCATTGTATTATCTTACAGCATTTTAAACTGTCTGATATTAAAATCTGGCCTTTTTGCTCCTCTTTTATCTGTTCAATATTTCATATAATGAAACCAGAAGCGTGTTCTGTGCGTTCGTTTTTCTATATCCATAAAGAGCCGACTACGTCCATCACTCCCGTTCCTGAGTGGACCTCGTGCTGCGTGCGATTCTGTAGCTGATGGAAGCTGAATTAGTTCCACTGCAAACCTCTCGAGTTAATGTGGTGTTGGGAGAATGAAAACAATATTTATAGAAGAGAGATGAGTGTCCACAACACAGAGGGTGGTTTTTATTTCTTTGTTCAATAGAAAAACTGGTTGTAAGCATTTATATCAGCACATTTATTAAGCTTTATATGTCATTTACTATTTTTTTTCATTAAAAATATTTCCAGTACAATTTTAATAAGGTTAGAAAATGACATCATATTTAAGGTTATTTTACATTTTATACTTTAATTGTTCCAGAACTAGTGGATTTGTTTCTGTGAGGAGGTCGTTTTCAGGTGTCCAGGTGTCATCGGCTACCTGAGAGAGAACGTTGTCACAGTCTGAAAACATTCTGATTTCTTTTAGTATTTCAGTGTATTTATATTTATTAATTGTTGTTTTAATTTCAATGTCAAGCATTAAAAAGCCTTTGTGTTTGAGTGTTCTGCATTGGAGCATCAGAAACCAGCAATATCCACTCCTATACATGTCTACTGCCCTCTGGTGGAGGATCTACAGCTGTTGAGGGACAATTTTATTTCTTTTATTACTTTATGTGTTTTACAATTGCATGATAAAATAAAACTGAATATTATATAGTTGTTATATTTGACATTAGAAAATAAACAGTGATATTGTTGTTGAGCTTTAAAGGAGTTAAACATCTATAAAGATGGATGCTGCTCCACAAATGGTGGGAATAAAACACGCCCACATTCATCCAGCTGTTGTTATACAGTACTTGCTCTAGGGGGAAGCCAATCAGGTCATGTGACTCCAGAAAAAAAAAAACTCTCTGGAGTCCAACAAAGGAAAAATAAAAGAAGAGGAGGAAAAATACGACAACAGCAGAGTAAATATAGTGTGGTGCATCTTGGTTTGCTGCATTATCTAACAGGGGTTAGTGAGTGGAGACAAAAGCAATCAATCTCCTGCCACCAGATCAAGGCTTTTTTCAGATCACTGATTACAGCTGAATTCACTTAAGTTAGAAAAAAAAAGTTATAAATTTCAAAAACAAGTGTTGTATTTTAAACCTTCTGGAACAAAATACTTGTTCATGTTTAAAGCAAAATCAATGTTTACAGTTTGTCACTTTAATCTCTTATTCCAGGTCAGAAACTTGTGATTTTTTTATCTGTTAGGTTTCAAATATCTTTTAATTATATAATTAATTTATTAAAATATTTTTAATTTATGACACGATTATTTATGTATTTATTTCATGCTTTAATTTGACTTTGTACCCATATTTGTGTAAAATGTGTTTGAGATGCATCCTTTGGCACGGTGACTAACTGTTGCATTAATCTGGAAAAGTCCAGACACGGAGGCCTGGGTTGATGGGGGGGGTCAAATGCTGCTCAACCATCTGTAAAGTCTTCCAGCTAAAACTCATCGATGCTTCCGCCTCTCGTGTGTCTTTATAGCGTGCACATCTTGTTCCAGACTGAATGAATTTTCCTGAGGAGATATAAAGTGTACCTTGAACATTTAACCCTAATTCACCGAAGCTTTGAGGGACTGGCTGTGATTATCACTCAAGGTGTGCTGAAGTTCACCGGATGGTTAGTTTAAATCGCTGGATTGCACATCAGGTGGAGCAGCCGTGGTTTAGAGGGACAACAGGGCGATGGAGTGAATCAGGAAGTCCTTTCAAGGCCAGTGTGAGACAGGAGAGGCTCAACCCACTTATACTCTGTGCTGAAAAATGTAAGAATGTGTCTCAAGGCCTTTAGGATGTTGTAAATCTGGCAAAGGGGCAGACCGCACGGCTATTTGACCCTTAGAACTGTTTGATGAGCGGGTGCTGTGCACGGTTTGATCTGGAGAATAAAGACACACACGGGTGTCAGGTTGATGTAGTGCGTTATACGAGAAGCCCGATGTGAGCTCGTCTCACTTGCACTCACACTAAGTCAATATAGATGGAGGTGGGGACGCGCCGTGACATCTCGGCTGTGTGTCCTTCACATTGTTTTCAAGCTGACCGCGCCATCTGTCACTGCAGAACCACCTGGTACAGCGCTACATGGTACCAGCTTCTTGCTTTTGCGCCTTTTCAGTTGACTACTAGGATTCTTGGTCATTTTGTAACCGGTTTAAGCTTTTCTTTGCTTCTGCTGACTGGTCCAAATGCACCCCTTGACTCTGCGTTGTGTCATTTTTTAAAGGAAGACAAGGGGCTTCTGGATGATCAGACATGTTTATTTCCCCGAGTGGGAACATAAGACCATCGGGTCAGTGTAAACAGCACACTACATCAGACAAGCTTGTTAGCCTTTAGCATTAGCATACTGTGGCATTATAGGGTAAGCTTAAGGTGATAAAAAGAATAAAAACGCCACCTAGGGAATTGCACCCTAGGATTGAGTACCGTAGGCCATTCACTCAAGAAGTTACCACAACTGGTGGTTCCATTCTCCAAGTTTATTTCACAAAATAAAAAAAAATAAAAACTCTGAAAAAGGATCCAATATTCTTTAAAACAGCCAGTTGGACCTTACCAGACGGGCTAACTAAAAAGGGAAGTAGTGGGCATCCACCGCCACCAGCACACACGTGAAACACTACACACGTGAAGACGAAAAACCCCACCACCAACGAAACAGCACGCCACACAAGGAGGGGAACAGGATGCCACACCAGGTGGAAGAACCACACCCGCCGGCAGTCTCCAACTGGAAAAAAAGAATAAATAAAACACAATTAAAAACTATATAAATAAAAAAAGGAATAAACGTATGTCACGACTCCACCCGAGCACTGATCGTAGTCCTTATTGCAGTGGTTACAGCCCTTTGGAGAGGAAAAGCGTGGTTTGTAGCCTCAGCTGGATCCGCCGATGGTACCCTCGGGGCCTCGAACAGGCCCCGCCTGACACAACTGTTGTTCGGGTCTCAGTTATCGAAGGAGTTCCTTTGGCTTCCACCAACTCCATCAGGCTAGCACTACAGCACGCCACTCTTAAGGCATTCAGCTGCTAAAAATACAAACAACGAACACGGAGCAGAACAGCTCCCAACGAGTCATCACAGCAAGGCAAAGCAGCAGCTTCCGGGAAGCAACTGGGGGCTAACGGCAGCTAATCACTGCCTCTGTCCTATAATTAAAAAGAAACATTATTAAAACACCTATTTCATGGCTGGAGAGTAAAGCATGTCCCGACTACATACCAATCAGGCAGTTCCTTCAACAGCAAACGTTTACTTGTTAGCTGGTTAGCTGGTGTTGTTCCTATTTACAAAGCGGAGGCTTAATATAAACAAAGTGAGAAGCACGTGAGGGGAACAGATTCGACATACCGGCTCTACTCCAGATGAACATAACAAGAGGGACCCACGACAGGATAATCTGTACAACAATACATTGTTAAGTAATGGAAGGCAACGAAAGTAGCATGACCACGTTAGCAATATTACCTGCAGGATGAGCTGAGGGGGCGTGACCTTGATTAGCAGAGAGTTCAGCGTTCTACCACTGCTGAACGTCATTGGTCTTTAATAGTTGTACAGCCTGCTGGTGATTGGTTACCACCAATGACTGACAACACCTTCCACTAATCAGGAGAGGAAATGCTCTCCCACTACAATTTTACATTTTCAATCCAGCGGAAGATACAAAACTAGAGGTTAGCGCTTGCTCCTAATACATAAGTTGGCCATTACAGGTTGTATAGGTCACTTATTTATATCTACACACTGTGCTGTACGATGCCACTCACCTCTCTTGCAGCATTCCAAAGACTGATGCTGTCAAAACATGATGGTAAATAAAAATCCTTGATCTGTTGTTACAAAAGAAAAATGAAAAACTAATGTTGAAAAAAATAAAAAGAACATTATAGCTCTATTAAAAAATGTTTTTAACCCAGATGACATTAAAAGGTTTTAACTTAACATTTTCAGGTGTTTCAGTGTTATTGCTGTTCAGCACTTATTTGGTTTTTAAGCTTTATAGCAAATTATAACTGAGTTGTTTTTGGGGTATAATAATAATAATAATAATAATAATAATAATAATAGCTATTTCTCTAAACAGAGGCTGTTCAAGACCCCTCTATGATGATTAAGAGAAAAATTATTTATGACTTATATGTAAAATTAACACCTCATAATGGCCATGTATTGTTCTGCTGCAAGATAAAGCCTCACCCCAAATTTTTACCCATTTGACCCCTGACCTCCAGACTGTTTCCTCGTCGCCATGACGGCGCCATCCAGGCTGATTATTTTGGCTCTCTATAATGTCAAAGCACAAGAAGGGACGAGCACATTTACATGTCCCATGCCCTGGGAAGGTAACCATCCTTGGCTTTGATTTGACAGGGTCAGCCTGCTTTAGCCTGGTCTCCTCCTGGGACATCATTAAATTTCAGAACCCGGCACCTCAGCCTTATTTAGGTATCTGACCACGTCTCCTCCTCGCGTCCCCGAGCCAAAATGTGATGTCCTTTTTATTCAGTTTTTAAAACATAAACTTTCTGCTTTTATTTCATTCTTTTGTGGACTGAAAACATTTACACTTTTTGGGGCTCGGGCACTGAGCAGACCTTTTAAAATAGCTGCAGTCGCTTGGCCCGGTTTCTAAGGAATTCTGCCACAAAGCTGGATTTCAAAAACAGACAATAAACAATAAGAGCATCTAACAGAAACTTTTACTTTGAAGAACAAAAGTAAACAGCGGCTCAAGTCCAGAAACAGCTGACTGTTCCAGCAGAGTAAAAATTAAAAGCAGGAGTATTTTAAACACGCGTCAGCGGTTCCAGAAGTCACTGATAGAAGCGCCACTCTTCATGTTGTCTGCTGAGACTGAGACTGTCCACTGAACTGTGGCAGTACCCCAGAACGCTGACGGCTCAAATAAAACACAGTGAAAATGTAAGAAAGGAAACGGCATTCTTGGTGGTTTTATTCTCTGAAGTTCAGTGAAACTCGAGTGAAGGAGGCACCAAATCTTTCTGTACGTCAGACGCAGTTTTTTATCATTAATAATGTTCTTCACATCAGTGATGGAGCTGCTTTGCTGTCAATCATCCTCTGAATTTTGACTGTGATGCCTTAACATGGCTGTGCCCCCCCCCCCCCCCCCCCGCATAATGAATCACTTATTCATTCCGTACAAATCCACTAATGAGCTCATTATCAGAATATTTCACTGAAAGTATTTATAAACATGTAGGGGAAAAGGTAATTAGGTATTTTAGCTGATGCTGAGCCGTGTGGTGTTGCCAGGTGATGAGTGGAATGTTTTCTTTTGGGAGGGGGGGGGGGGGGGGGGGTGGCTGACCTGATGCTTCCTAGCAACTTTCCCTCGTCTCAATCTTTTAATGAGTTATTGTTAACTTCATTCTTATGAGAACTGTATCTATATGTAATTTAATTTTCTTTCAAATGTAAGGCATATGACCTCATCTTCCACCCACATAATATGTAATAATAGCTGAACATTTTAGGTGTTTATATATTATTTAGGGGTGGGAGTCGAGTAAGAAATGGATCTTATTAATTAGAGGCTTTGTAATTAATTCATCTGTGTGTGTGTGCGTGTGTGTGTGTGTGTGTGTGTGTGTGTGTGACAGACTATTGAAATGATCTTTAGGGTATACATGGCAACTTAGTTTTCTGACTAATTTTATTTTCTGCTTTACTGTTTTCTTTACTTCACTTAAAACGAGCAGCTGGTTATCAGCATTTTTTTCGTGCTCCGTCGATGTTTTGTTGCGTTAAGCAGCAAAATAAGCCCAGTTTTTGTGCTGGAGCAGGGAAACAACTAAAACATGATGGATATGGAATATCGAGGACCAGGGTTAGAGAGCTGGTGTAAAAAATAGGTGTCATTGTTTTTACTTCAAAAGCTGGTGGGCCGGTCTCGGCTCAAAATGCCCGGGCTGATTTTTTGTCCCAGCCCTGATCAGTCCAACGTTCTTGAAATTCTTCCATTTTAGTAGCTGTTGTGCTTTGTTGTGTGCATCATTGTAATCGGTGTACCAGGACATTGTGCATTGACAAAGGTTCCACTTTGCTTGGAATGCAAGCTGGGATTAATTGTGTGAATTTTTTAACGCATTATTTTTTCTAATTAGTTAATCAAGCATAGTTAATGCGTTAAAGTTCCTTCCCTAATATTATTATAATAGCCATAATTAGATCCTCTAACTGTGTGCAGTAGATGTGTATTCAGCAGGTTTCAGGAGGAAAGTACTAAAGAAGTAGCTACTCCATCCTTGTCATCTTCTGCTCATCCCAGTCTGGTGGTTGGGGTGGCAGATCTGATGGGGATATATTTTTTCCTGCATGTCCCGGGTCGGCCTCAGGGAGGTTTCCAGGGCTCGTCCAACCTACCTGGCTCCTCTTCCTGCAAAGGAGCCGTGTTTTTTCTTGTTCTGGACGTCTGAGCTCCTCACCCGATCCATGAGGAGAAAACTCATTCATGCTGCTTGTATTCACGTTGTACTTTCTGTTGTTACCAAAGCTCAAGACTGTAGGACAGGGCTGGAATGTGGATCATTTAGAGCTCCATGTTCCCTCACTTCTAAACCAGATGTTGGAATGATTAAACTTCTCCACATGAGGTCAGACCTCTCCTCCAACCTGGAGTTTGTAATCCACTGGTACAAAAGGTTCTATCAGACGTTCTGTCAAGTTAAATACATGTGCAATCATTGACCAACCAATCAGATTTTACCTCAACATCTGTAAATCTGACTGATGTTTGACCAGTAGCTGTGGTGGCCATTTTGAAACTCCTAAACTAGGGCTGTCAAAATTAGCACGTTTTTAATGCGTTGATGTAAAGCCCCCTTAATGGCATTAATTTTTTTAATGCGCGATTAACGCGCAGGCTTCCGTAGTTTTGGTTTGGCCCTCCTCGCGTTCCATAGTCTGACGTAAATAAGAAGCAGGAACAAGCCATTGGCCAGAGGCAAATTTCCTTTGAATCACATGTGTAAAAATGTTTTAAACCCTCAAGTCAATTTCTTTTTAGGATTTCCACGGCTGGATTTTTAAGAAAAAATAGTTTTTAAATCACGCGAGGACCTACGCCTACCAGGCTTCCAGTATGAGCGTAAAGCCGGCGATGATGTAACCGCTCAGAAAGCGAGTGTAAACAGTGTGTAGAAAGTGACCCGCAGCTCGGTATTTTTCTCTGGATTACGACGAGGCGGATAACCGGACGAGTTCAACCGAACATGATCGGTGGCAAAACGGAGGAGGAGGGTACAGTTTGTCTACTTTTATTGAGTATTTAATTCCTGTGTTCGAAGCGCTGCAAACCGGGACCTCTCAGCTGAGGTCTCAGCTGATGAGATAGCGTCATCATTCTGTCTCAATATAATTCAATAATCTACAGAAAAATAAAAAAATGTGCTGCCCTTTTTACCGCTGGAAAAAATCCAGCCCCTGTTGCATTATTTTTGTCTGAATTCAATGGATTAAGAAAGAAAAAAAAATAGAAGTGTTGCCTTATATTTCTGTTAAAAATAATAAGATATATTTAAAATGTGCTAAATAGGCAGAGTCCTAGTTCTCACACTCTTCCCTTTGTCCTTGTTTTAGTACCACATGTGTTGATTTTGTGAGTCCTTATGGTGGAACCATATAAGGTGTTATTGTGTGGGAGGTAATGCTAGCCTGGCAAGCCATCCTATATATGTGAATATATAGTCTGGCCACGAACCATTGACGGCTCTCAGTCGTGAGGCGGGATCTACGGTTGTCTTTCAAAATGTCAGCACGCAATTGGATAGCGCTAGGACCAATCAGAGTGACGAACAACATGACGTAATCACAGCGACGGAAAAGCGGGAGGCTTTAATAGCGTCTAGCTTCAATGATTTCTGTCGTTTTTGTATGAAAAACACGCAAATATCAGGTGTACTGGGACATTGCACTACTTTGTTTGATAAAAATAAGAAGCCGCTAAGTATATCAGACAGACTTACGCACGTTGGAGTCTAAATAATCCAATGATGATGACAAAGCCGTTTCAAACGAACGTGTTTTCCGAGTTGCCGCCATGTTGCTTGGATTCGCGGCGTTCGCGGCCGCAGCGCTGACGTCATCGGCTACTCCCGCTCTGTGATTGGCCCATGATATAGAGCGCTGTGATTGGCCCAACCAAAACTATAGCGAGTTGTGATTGGATAGACACAGCAGTGGTTTGGGCTGCGAGGGTTCCAATGAAGCGTGCCTAGACCAAACTCTGCAAAGCAAGAATTGGTCTAGTTCACTAGGCTAAGGTAATGCCTAATTGCCCTTTTGAATATTTTCTTTTTCTGAGGAGGATACTGGAGTGTATTTATCATGTTTGTTTGGTGCAGTTATAATAAACATATTTTCTTTAAAAAGTATATTTGTCCACTCCATAGTTGAAATAAGAAAAATTTGAATAAGAAAAAAAAATTAATTGTGAGTTAACTATGGACACTCATGCGATTAATCACAATTGAAAAACCACCAGCCAATATGAAGTTCTGAAGACTTCCTGAGAGTCAGTTGAAATCTGTCACAGCCAGACTTTAAAGACTCATCTTTTTAGATTGGCTTTTAATACTGAATGACATTTTTATCATTGACATTTGTTTTAATTGAAATTGTGTCCTTTTGTGGTTTTGTTTTACCATGTACAGCACTTTGGTCACTTCGTGTGTGTAAAGTGCTTTATAAATAAAGCTTGATTGATTGATCTGTTTGCCGCTTCAGGAGCTATTTTGTTTTCAGCCATTTCAACACATTATTATTATTTTAAATCAGAACAATCAAAGCAAATGAGTGTCTCTGGTTTACCCGCCCTTGAGAGGACCTCTGAATCTGAATTAGCGGATCTATCACCGCTGTTGACAGATCCCCAGACGTTAGTGTACACATCCATCAAATGGAATATTGATCTGTGGTGATGCCTCAGAACTTCCTGTGTGTCTTTCTTTGGTACAAGTGTGTGTGGGGGGGACCTTAACCAGATCTTAACGTTAACCAGAACATGTTAAATTAGTAGAGGAGACATTTTTCACTACAATTATACAAATGTTTTTTTATGGTTTACCTGCTCTCTTCTCTTACAGCTTTAGCCTCAGTGTTTGTTCTCTTCATATTTGATGTTTCATTTCTCAGTTTTTAGCACCAAAATGGACCAATCCAGTAAATAAAGTAACCTGATTAGTAGCTAGTTGTTTTAACCCTGCAGGTCAGTGTCTTTGTGGAACATTTTTTATCTTATTGAAGTTTGCACAGAACTTCACGAAAAAAAGTGACCATGAAGAAGTAGACGCTAATTTTATCGGCTTTGATCACAAGAATCTTTAAAAGCTTTTCTCTGCAACAGCAGCCCGATCTGCTATAACAAAATTATTGTTGGATTAAACCTGAGGTTCCAGATTGAATCACTCTGTGGGCCCCAAATGGCCCATGGGTTCATGTTTCTATTAAATATAGGTCAATAATTAAATCTTCCCTTGAATAAACAGACTGACTTTAAAGATGATAGTCTGTGTCGCCACGGTGATACATCCAAGAGATCTTGATACTGAAACTTCCTGCTTCCAGTTCAGCGTAGCCAGCTTAGCAGGAAATCTCACTTCATAGTACTTCCCACACTCGGATCCATTTCTCTCCTCCCTCAGTGTGAAAACGGGTTTTCACACATTAATTACACAATCGAACAGCATTCTTTCTGATAAAAAATCCACAAAAATCAAGTCCTGACTCAAACTTACATCTTTGTTGATTTGTTTTGATTTCTTTGAACTGAGACAGAAAAGGTTTGATAAAATTTGTTTAGCGTTTGTTGGATTGTCAGGATTTATTTTCACTCCTATTATGCAATGCAGAACATGTTTTATTTTAATGCTGAGTGTGAGACTGGGCTGCCTACATAACACCTGAAACATGACGTGATTGTATTTCCCAGTATGTTTTGCACACCTCCCCTTTTTTCATTTAGTCTCTAATCTGCCTCCAGATGTATATTTCCCAAAAACATCCGTACAAAATAAGTTTTGGAATGATGAATGTTTCACTTTGGGCCTGGTTAGCTGTGTCTGTGTGTGTGTGTGTGTGCGTGTGCGTGCGTGCGTGTGTGTGCGTGCGTGCGTGCGTGTTTGTGTGTTTAAGATTTCCTGTTGTTCATCCTGACACACAGATAAAACGACCACACAGCCTTTCTTACAGCTTCCCACATCAACCAAGCCAAGATATGAATCAGTGCTGGATTGTGGACCCACTGAGGATAATTCCAAACCCCGGACTGGCTCGGATCATTGTTTTAACCAATCTGTTGCGGTGTTGTGTCTAGAGCCATCTGCTGTGTTAGTAATACAACTACTGACCACAGACACGTCTCAGCGCTGTGCGTCTCATTCATGATCAGACTGATCTCTGATTTTCTTGTCTGGCAACAAAATGTTCTGCTTGTCTTATGTTTCTATGAGAAAACAGGATTAGTCCTGCAATGTCGTCCTTTTCTCTTTCTGTGACCATGATCCCTGGAGATTCAGCGAGGATTTTTATGAAAGCAAAAAGCATATTGGCACACGGGGTTTCTTAGTCTCTCATCTGTTCCACTCAATCAGTGGGAAATTGTGCCTGGCCTCTAATGACTTTTGTGCTAATTAGAAAGCTGGGAGGACGAGGACGGGCAGGTACAGCTGAAGGAGAAGGGATGTGGACACAGATGGACTGCTACGCTCTGTGAAAAGGTCATCAGGCAGCCATGTGCTCACTCCGAGGAATAGTACATGACACGAGGACAAAGCCGGTGACCGAGCACTTTCACAACGTCCCCACACGCCACACTCGACTCGGCGCACATTTCATAGGACACGTCTGCTGTCTGACCTGCTTTCTACCCGACAAAAAGACCAGAGAAAATCTCCAAACAATTCTCCATTTACAAGATTCAAAGTAAATCATAACAAAGGAGCCATTTATTTAAAAAGAAAATAAAAATCACAGAGACTCTAGTATCAGATATTCCATGTGACGTGTTAAGGTTCAGTTATAACTTTTGTTATTTTGGAGCAGGACGCTGAAGCTGCTTCCTTCCACCAATCAACGCGCTCCTCAGTCCTGCGCGCGTCCGACACAGCCGAAATATCGCGTGTGATCTCGCGAGAAAATATGCCCTTTACAAAAAAGGATCAAAAAAGCACATTTTTAATTTATTTTTCCAATACAATTCATTTTATTGGTCTAAAAGACTATAATAGGACGTAGATATCCACGGTATTATAGGTGATGACTCCTTTAAGGACACCAGCAGTAAACTTTGGCTGTGGTTGCACTCGGTCCATCAATGAAAAAAAAATTAAACGTTATCTTATTGAGCGTAGCCCTGCTAATAAAAAACAGGACAGACCAGCATAGACCACATTTAAAAACAGCATGGCAGCTGACCAAAGTGCTGTAAAAAAAACAAAGCAAAGCAACACATAAAAAATGCTAGGCACATACTTAGCTCCAGAGAGAAGCGTTGTATTAACATACTAAAAACACACTAAAACTGCATAAACAGTGTTTAAAAACAGACCACATACACAGGTAAAAAGGCCTACAACTAGAGGCAAGGCATAGGAATAGACTCAAAACAAAAAGGCTACATAAGTAGAAATAAAAAGAAACAGAGGAAGAAGTGATCACCAACCAAGAGCCAAGTTGTAAAATATGCCTTCAGTACAGATTTAATAGGTCTGCTATGTTGTGTTTGGTGCTGGTTTAGTATGCTGGTCCAAGATGAGATGCTGGTCTCATCCCATCACCAGCATCTCATGCTGGACTAGCATTGCATGTTGGACGAGAATACCAGCGCCAAAACACAACATATGCTGGTAACCAGCTTTGGTGGTCTATGCAGTTTTTTTCAACAGGAAGGCTATTCAGGAAACTATCTGTAACGGGTATTTATTCAAAACTTTAACGCAGAAAATGCTTTAAGCTGGAAAAGAAGAGAAATACTTTCATCTGTGGCTCTAGCAGATACGTTAATACATCATATGTTTGCCTTTGTTAAAAGATTCTGTGCACACAGCAGAAAGTTCTCTGATGAAGAGCTCTGCGTTTCCAACCCCGATGAGCTCAAACTGATGCATCTGAAGGTGCACCCACTGAGCTCTACAAGATGTTTTTGAATTCTGTTGTGATAATACAAGGGAGGAAACAAGTCGGATATTTATTATCCATGGGGATTCAATGTGTCAAGATTAGAGAGCGCTTGGTGATTTCATTAATGAGTTTTGTTGCATTGAGTGATCACAGTTAGAGTCACCACCATCAACAATATGGGAAAATCTAATTACTCTGGAAGTAATTACTCATTCACGCTGTTTGGAGGATGCCTTTGGAAAGATGCCGTTTGATGCCCTTGCCTCAACTTTAACCGCTAAAGAAGTTGTTTTATGCACACAGACGAATGCATTGCATCTAGCAACTGTCTCTGTTGTTCTTGTTTGTTTGTTTTATGAGAAATATTATTTCAGCTGAGGATTATAAAGCAGACATGCTGTTTGACAAACCAACTATGTCAAACCTACATGAATCAACAAGAGTCAATATCTTAAAAAAAAGCTATATCTGAGCTATAGTGTAAGTCATTAGTCAGAATAATGTCACACTTGCTTACATGGAGGAGGCGGAGCTTAAAACGCATGCTGCAGCCAGCCACTAGGGGGTGATATATCATATTTGCTGAAGTTTTATTCTCTAATTTAGCTAAATTAGCTGAAATTCCAGACATTAACCTGTGAAATGGAAACTTTTACTCAGTGTGTTAATTTGAAATTAACCAATGCCACAGTAACAGCTGCCTCTGCATCACAGAGAGATTCTATCTGATGGTTATTATCCAAGATGGAAAGAGGACAAGTCTCTGCATGTCAGCTGTGCTCAGGACATGTGGCTTGGGCTCACATCATACATGTAGTGTTGGATCGGCTTCTGTGATTTGCATCACACCGAGTAAACAAAAATCCTCTTCAACCCCCCATTATTATGATTCGTTATTATGTATTTTCCACTAAGGGTGGTGGTGGTGAACACTTGTTGTAAATGTGGTTTGTTCTTTTGCCAAATGAGTAGCCTTGTAGTAGGCCTGAACATAGGCCAGGATGCCTGAAATTCTGCATGTAGATCAGGTCTGTTTTTAAGGGACTCACACAAAACTAAAGAGAAATGGCTCAATAGTGCCCCCTTTAAATATTTCTAGATATTTTTAACATATTGTCAAACAGATAAGGATATTAGTCCTCAAACAGCTCTACAAGATCTACAAAAACGTCTGGCAGACATATCCCAAAATCAACAGGAAGTCGGCCATTTTTAATTGACCTTCTATTTGAACAAACTCATCATTGAGAGTTACACATAGCAGCTTCAAACTTGGTTAATGAAGTCCTGATATTACCCCCTTTAAAGTAACAGAGCAGCATCCTGCTCCTCCGTCCTACTGGTTGAAAGTGGAATTACAACTGTCGTAAACAACCCTGCTGTAGCTAGCGCTAACAACGAGCTAACACTAACATGAGCCAACCAATGGACCCTGTGCACGATAGCAAATGCTAGTTCCGGTTGATGAACTCCGGGGGGGGCCGTGCTACTTCCTGTCCCCTTCAGAGTAATGTCAACATGGCAGTGAACTGCACTTTTCCAGATCCCTTGGGAATTTGCTGAAAATTTCAGTCGATGACGTTCATCATGTTGTCGACACATTTTCATCTGCTCCACAAAGCAAATGAGAAAAGGATTTAAATTGTTTATATCCCCGTATGTGCACAACTATGATGGTGACAACACGGCTGTGCTAACTAGTGCGAGCTTGACTAAGAGGGGCATGACAAACACGTTGTATTATTATTAAACAGTAACTACAGTTTTTGCTACCTGGACCTTATTTCTACTATGCAATATGTTCATTTACTCACCCAGAGAACGTTGGTGCTATTTGCAGTCTGAGAAATATCCGTCTACGATCGGCGTATATCCATAATGGGAGTTGTTGTGGCAGCGGTGCAGCCTCTAAATAAGGCACTATCGGCCACTGAAGTCCTTCATTTCACCAGTGATTTGGTATGAATCACTAGTGCTATTCCCCTGTTAGTTCGGAGCGTCTTAGACGTGCTTTGTTGTCCTTTACAGAAGTTTAGTGAAACTAGCCGGCGGCGACTGCAGTGACGTCACGGCCGTTCGGCTTCTTCATTAAACAGAACTTTCACTCTGTGCTCTCACGGTGGTCGGTTAGACAGGACTTGCTACGGCAAATATCAACGTGGTTCGCTTTTGCATGTATTTCACTTTCCAAATTTTCCAATAATTCCATTGCCGACCGCCGTAGAGCACAGAGAGAAAGTTCTGCTCAGATCAGATGCGCTGCTATTCACCTGTTTTCTAGCAGCTCTTTACTTTCACTTTACTTTCATTCATTTCGTTCGAGGGGGTGGGGAGTAGGTTAATACACACACACACGCACACATACCAACACAGACATGCCAGTCAAAGCAACATTTTACAATAAATATCTTCATTTATCCTCTCATTTACCACGTATTTTCACAAGCGTAACACTAACTGGAAATAACTAACCTATACTTCCGGTCAGAACCCGGAAATTAGCATTTCTTCGTGCACAGGGTCCATACTAAAATAAACCATGAAATAAAAAGATCCACACTGTTGGACAAAAATATTATTACTTACAAGTCCAGTAGCAACAAAGCCAGGTCACCTTCAGTCCGTGATTTTGTAGCCTTTAGCTCCCTCAAGCTAGTGTAGGCCGCCCCGATGTTCACTCTGGTTTTAAAGGAGTCATCACCTGAAATTTTCATTTTTCCATTTGAAAAAATGTCTATAATGGCTTTCTAATGATTTTTGACTGGCCGAAAAGTCGATATTTAACATTGACGCGTTTGTTTACTCTTGCCTTCTTTAACCAGCTCACATGCACCCCACGAGCATGCGCACTCCAAAACGAGAACTTGAGCTCTGGCCTATATGTCGTCACAAAGGCCAGATAAAACCAAATATGAACCAGCAGTGAACAAACCAGCACAACAAAGCTCATTTCATCCGTGATCCGCTGATCCGTGTTATGAGGGAAAAAAAAGTCCACCCGGTTTGTGTATTCAATCTTCACAACAGCATGATGAGCCGATGCCAGGCTGTTTAGCTTGCTTTGTCCCATCTAGACTGTTTACAGATCTCTAATGCCGCGTCCCATCATTTTCCGGTTTACGGCGCTTCGCTGAAAAAAAACCTCAACAAGAAGCGAGGAAGCCATTACGCACGAGGCGAGGCTCGGGCTCGTACTGTTGGATCCCGTAGGTCACTGCCAGGTCGGGTTCAGTTATAACTTTTGTTATTTTGGAGCAAGATGCTGAAGCTGCTTCCTGCTGCCTTCCACCAATCAACGCACCCCTCAGTCCCGCGCGCGTCCGACACAGCCGAAATATTGCGTGTGATCTCGCGAGAAAATATGCCCTTTACAAAAAAGGATCAGAAAAGCAAATTTTTAATTTATTTTTCCAATACAATTTATTTTAATGTCCTAAAAGACTATAATAGGACGTAGATATCCACGGTATTATAGGTGATGACTCCTTTAACTCTTTGCTTCACCTCCAAACACATTACTCTCTCATTTTTACTTCCAGGCTCTGCCATGATGCCAACAGAAAAAGCAAATTTCCTCTTTTTCTTCTTCTGCTGCTTTTCATTGACAGCAAACAGCTGTAAAGCAAATAAAGAGCTCCCCCTATAGGACACCTACCTGCTCCACAAAACTGTCAAGTGCGGTTTTTGAGGGCTGCAGAGTGGAGTCAAATATGAAACTGGTCAAATTTCTAACTGAACAATTACTGAGATCAATGTTAAAGCTCTAGCTTAAAGTTTAAAAAATTATCTATTGTTACTATAAAGCAGCTGTCCGGAGTTTTCCCCTTTCAGGAATTATGTATAATTTTTCAGAAATTCGTAAAAGTGATTGTCTTATCATGTACCGTGATATAATTTAAGCAATAGGTCTTTTTTTTTTTGCTAAGCACACCCCCTGCCCCTTGGAGCTCCATGCAATAGGAAAACTGAGCTCCAGTCAGAACTAACCATGGCGTTGGACTACCTCTTACATGCTTCAAATTTAAGGAAGTACCTCGACTGATGCAGCGTTGATTAACTTTTCAGGGACAAGAAAGTCTTTAAAATATAAATATATGAAAACACATGACATGAGAGTAATATTTTTTTTGTTTTTTTTTTAAGTCGTTTCTATGTCCTGTTTTAGCTTGTTCTTAATTTTGATTTTATTGCTTATGTGTACTTGATTTGTTTACAGCTGATGCTGTTGTTTTTATACTGGGGTACTGTTTTTTATTTTTTATGTTGTGCAGCGCTTTGTTTAAAGGCGCTATAGAAATAAAGTTATTATTATTATTATTATTATTATTACTATTATTATTAATACTTGTAAAACAACATGTTTTAGCTCTGTTTGACAGCTACAGAAGCACATTTATAAGAAGAAACGTGCAGTCGCCATCTTAAATAACCGAATCCACCGACTCTTGGTGTGGTATGCTTGTCAACCACTAGATGGTGCCATCGGATAAAAGAAATACTCCAGACAGCCGCTTTAACTCTTATCATTCACCCTTAAAAGTGAGATTATTCAATACTTTCTCTGGAGGGCGTGGCCTCAGTGGCACAGCAAATTTGATGTCATGCTATGACACCAAACATTGCTGTAAATCCCACAAACGCTGTCCACGTTACATCAATTTTGATGTGACTATTCGTAGTCATCAGAAAATCAGAAAGTCATAAAATTATAAAAATGATAAAACAAGTGAAAGATGATTATAAATACTAGTTAAAAAAAGCGAATAAAACATAAAAGATTTAAGTAAAAGCAGTTTTAAACAAAAGGGTCTTCAGCTGCTTTCTAAAGGTGTCCAGTATTTGTACAGCACCTTCTTAGTTAGGGCAGGGTTTTACTTGTTCTATTACTCCACTGGCCAAATGGCAGCTTTAATACATTAATTAATCATAATGTGGCCCAAACAGAAGCGTGCACCCAAATAAACTGAGCAGATCAACCAGATGTGTATTTCAAGTTACCATGACAACATTGTCTTTTTCCCCTAATCTAGGTCCAGGTAAGGGGTCAGCAGCCTGCCTTCTTGCCAGCCCCTTTTGCCAGCTCCTCTGGTGGGAGCCAATGGGATTTCCAAGCCAGCCATGATCCCTCCGGTTGGCCCTGGGGGACATCCTGTTGGCAGGACATTGTCCTTTTGTCTTTTCTGTTCAGAAATGTACAATTAAAGGAATGCAGCCATTGCTCTTTTTATTAGCTGAATCAACAGTCTCAGTTTGATGATGTAAAAGTGTTTCCATTTGGTAACCGATGCACGTTACCAAGGCTCTCATGTGCTCATTATTCATTCTGCACTAATTCCAGACGTTTTGTTGATCCACCTGGAGGCGTTTTGTTTCATTTGATGTTGCTGAGGTGCTGATCTCCCTCTTTTAAAGCTCTGAAACCTCTGGAGTGGAAATAAATTCAGGGTTTTTGTAATTGTCAAAAGGTTTTGTCCTCACCAGAGATTGTTCATGCTTCATTATCCCACCAACATAAGTAGCATGACTAAAATCTGTCACTCATGCTATTAATCATCACAAAAGACTTTAGAATGAAGAGGAGGCCAGATAATGGTTGAATTAAAAATAATAATTATGTCTTTGGCATCATTTGGAAAGACACCAAACACATCAGGCACAATGAGCCATCAGTAAACAGTGAAGAAGCTTTCAGCTCATTTTCCATCTTTAGATTCAAAGACATGATGGGGTTGCTGCGGCAACCCCATCATGTCACCCTGGACATGTTCATTAATTAAATTACCCTTCAGTCACCTAAGGTTTATAGTGTCAGCGTTTTATTTCTGTTTATTGTAAAAAGGTGTGTTTGTAAAGTGGATTTAAAAGAGCTTTTCAAAACGTTCTGAGTCATTTGGAGGACAGATTCCTGTATTTCCACCAACCATACCCCTCACTTTGGGTCGACTCGTATGCAACAGGGTAAACACAACCCTTCACTACACAAAAAACCCACTTTGTTGCTTTGTATGATGCAAAAAGAGAAAATAGCATTGGTTCATTCAGGTTCAATGGTATCACTATGGAAACAACGTTTTCCTCTTAGTTTGGAACACACCTCAGTAAGCCTCCTTGTATTACCACATCCCGAGAGTCTTATTTGAGGATTTTACCACAGAAATATGCTTCCAAAAACCTTGTAAACAAAATTAAAAACAAGTATCCAAAATAAATCTTTATAACCAGCAGGTAAAGTGGAACACAATAATATGAATGTATGACCTGCTGCAGTTTCATGGTTGCATGCACTTATCCTAAGTTGACACATATTTCAGCTTGACATCTGTTTTTTTAAAGGTTTATGTTCACATCTTTCACAGCAGCTGAATCCATTCTGTCAATTTTCAGCGTATCCTCATGAAGTAATCCTGTTTGTGTGGCTTCCCGGTGTTTATTCCTGCAGCAGTTCTGAGACCATTGAGTAAAATTAATGAAAAGGAAAATGAAAATCCTCTTAATTTCTAAACTCATATGAGTCAAAGTGCAGATATTTACTGGCAGGAAGCTGGGAGCGAGCTCTCAGATGGGACGAATGAGCTCAGATTCACCGTGTTTGTTCAGCTTCTCCAGATTTACAAAGTCTGTGCATCTAAAACTATTGATTACATTCACAATAAATGATTCTCTATTCCCATGTGAACATCTGTTGTTTTATCACCTGCCTTTTCTGTCTCTACGATGAAGTTACTGACACATTTCTTGCAGATTTGATAGAAAAGCACAAAAGACCATCTGAAGGCTTGAGTGTCAGGTCCCAGAGGTGACAGATCCAGCGGGAAACCTCAGACATCCCTTCCCCAGAGATGATCTCCAGCTCCTTTGATGTGTTCCCATGACAGTGAGGATAAATAATTCCTCCAGCGAGTTCTGGGT
This sequence comes from Aphyosemion australe, assembly GCA_006937985.1. Taxonomy (NCBI): domain Eukaryota; kingdom Metazoa; phylum Chordata; class Actinopteri; order Cyprinodontiformes; family Nothobranchiidae; genus Aphyosemion; species Aphyosemion australe. The sequence continues at coordinate 1,485,617 of SSNS01000089.1, forward strand.
CGGCCTCGGGTCTCCTTCCTGTGGGACGTGCCCTGAAAGCAGAGAAAGATTCAACCAGGAGGCATCCTACCCCCATCACCTCAGCTGACTCCATTCGAGGAGGAGAAGCAGCAGCTCTCCTCTGAGCTCCTCATCTTCTCCCTGAGGAGAAGAGGCTGAGGCTGGCCATCCCATTGGAGGAAGTCATTTCAGGATCTTCTTCTTTTGGTCATGATCTAATTCTCATGACCACAGATGGGGGCTGAAAGGTAAACGAGCCTGAAAGTGTCGAGCTTTGCTTTTCAGGTCAGCTCCTCGTTTACCTTGATAAACCAGAGCGATGCCTCCATTACTGCAAAGGAATTCCAACAACATGTGATACGCAAACTCCTCCTCTTAGGGCAAAGTCTCCTTTCCGTGTTCAACCTGCAGATTCCAGACAAAGCCTAAGGTCCGGTTCATTTCTGACCCTATTCTCCCCCTCAGACAATCTGAAGGATGATTACTGTAAAGGCTTTAAAAATGATTTCATCAGATATTCCTGCTGTGTGTGGTGTGTTAGGAGCATCCTGGTCTGCTCTAAAGGAGATTGGGAGCACTCGGATCATGAATCAAGGAAATTCAACATGTTGGATTGTTTTGGACTGATATCGAGGACAAACTAGTGCGCAGACTGTTAATTGTGACGTGACGCTAATCAGAACGCGCGCTGCACGCTCCTCCTCCACCAGGTTTGTTTACTCCAAAGTCACGTTTGACCTAGAGAGATTTTTGCAAGATTTCCCGTCTGACCGTGGAACGTTTGTGTGTGAAATCGGTTCAGGTGAGGTGTGTAGCTTTAGCCAGACACCACACACTCTAGAACCAAAACTGGTATATCCGTTATTTATTATCTCCTTATGTGGGCTCTCTCATGTTTTTAAAATGATTTTAAAATCCTGCCGTGTGAACCGGGCCTAAATGATCCAATCAACCTCCAACAGTTCTCTCTTTTCTTTGTTTTTATGCATCTGTTAATGCTTTCATTCTGGGTGGAGGTGTAATTAAACTAATTTACTGAACTATTAATGGAACGTTTAAAGCTGTAAAACCATTTTATTCTCAACAATGATCCAATAAGAACTTCTAATTAGTATTTAATATCCTTGGTTGAGATCTAGTCACTTTGTGTCTGATGGAAAAGCAAAAATCCACAAATAAGAAGCATAATTCCAGTGACTTTTATTTTTTGCATTTTGGATGTTTGTAGAGAGAACGTGTTCCTGCAGCGTTCCAACATCCCATCCATAAACGTTCTGAAGGTCATATTGGATCTCTCTGTTGTGTTCTGGCCTTAAACTGAAAAATTCATCTATTTATTCTGCTCCTCTGTGGTTTCATTTGAAAACAAGAACATCCCATCATAATCTTTCAGAGCTCTCCAAATAACATTACAAACAAGGTCAAAACTTTAAGAAATAATAAGATTTGATAATAATGCATAATCCCCCCACCGCTACAACATAAGACAAAACGTGTTCCTGATTTGTTTTCTATCGAAGTAAACACTTTTAGTGTTTTCTCTCTTGGCTCAGGGATTATTCACCCCCACCCTGCCCAACAGCTCCAGTGTTGTTGAGCTGATCTGGGATCTGTGACGTGGAGGATTGCGTTTTCCTACGGTTCAGGTTCGTTTAGGTGTGACTACAGGATTGGTCCCTTTGGGAGCAATTAGTCTTCACTAAAGTTTCTGGGATCCTGGGAGTATGGAGATGTCAAACAGCAGCTTCACCCCCATCAGCTGAAGGCCACATCTGTTTCTGAGGGAGTCGAACGCTCGTCTTTTGTTTCTCACTGATGAGATTTTAAGTTCAGTTTGATACTTGGTGCATCGCGTGGGAGGAGTTTGAAACTCCTCTGCTTCGAGGTAAATTAATGCGTCTCCTGCAGGCTTCTCATGTGTTTTAAAGCAGGTTACGATGTTTTTGCCTTTATCTGTGTATTCATTAGTAAAATTCCTCATTAACCCTTTAAATGCTAAGTCAACCATTTGGTGTGAATTTAATTCTCTTATCATGCACTAAACTTAACTGAAAGAAAATGTTGACATTATTCTGTCACAATGATTTTACATGAATATTAATATCACTGGTTTTACATTCTTATCAAGTTCACATTAAAACTTTTCTAAAACAGAGAAAAACAAATGATTCTCTGGTGAAAACAGTAAACACAAACAGAGTAAAGCCAGCAGAGTGAGCTGATGTGGTCAGTATGTCCTCCAGCAGTCTTAACCTATAGCAGCATGTTACGTACCAGGCCGTCTAGGTGGTCTGGGTAACAATAAAGGAGGCATGTTCAGATGGTAAAATCATGGCAAGATGTTTTATTTACAAAACTCAAAAGAAACCGGCAGGTAACAGAATTAACAAAAGGTCTCATTACCACAAACAGCAAACCAAACCTTAAACTGAGGTGATTGTCTTAGTCTGCTTTAAGCAGGCTTGTCAGAAAGACATCACATTACTGTCACACGGATGAATAGTATCCCACATTTATTTCTCAAACTGTTGTCCAGAATGAATACTGAAGTGTTTGCTTAAAACTTAAAATGAGACCATCACACAAAATACAGCTCAATCAAAAGTCTCAGGGAGATTAGCAACCTTAACAAATGTTTTCCCATCTTTACTGGGTCGTGGCAACCATAAACGTTCTCATCCCAGAAACCACCTGTTCAAGCGGCTACCCTCGAGATGGCACTACAGGTCACACAGAGGCTGGGCAAGCAGACTTCTTCCCAGTAGCAATAAACGCATTAAATAATGGTAAACTGCACAACAAATAACCAATATGTCTGCCTCCATTCTGCACTTTTTATCACTTTTTTGATAGTTCCTGCTTTCCTGATGGCACCATAGCTGACCATATGGTTACCGTTGTGCATTTTCCAACAACGAAAAACACACCCAACAGTTGTGTAATAATAAATGTGGTTTCTACCTTTCATTCCTGCTCTTTTTGTACTACTCAGTTTATTATTATAACTTTCTACATAGATAGTGATGCTGTGAATCCCTTGTTTTAGATTGTATGTATATTTTATAAAGTACATTACTGTGTTTTCCTCCTGCACTGGTCAAGGAGTAGCTGCTCAAATCTCCTCGTTGGAAAGCAATGACAAATTGTCATTGACAATAAAGATGATTCTGATTCTGAGTCACTGACTTGTTGTGTCAGAGACTTTACAGCAATCACCATACTAAGCAAGCATGTAGCGACAGTGGAGAGGAAAACTTCCCTTTAACAGGAAATTTAAAAACTAGAGAAATCTGATCTCTCCTCCTAACTCTCATCAGAACTCTGGTAGCATTCTAGATCAGGCCTTAAGAGAACCTTCAGAACATCCTGATAATTTATAAATATATTATTCAAATAAGGATTTAAATGTATTGTATGTGAGGGCTGCACAAAATCCCTCTAACGGCTGTAAAAGACACAGGAGCTGCAATTTGGACACCCCTGAGGTATTTGTTTTATGACTAAAGATTTATTAATAATCTTTAAAGTGCCTCACATGCACTATATACTGCTGAGGATCATTAACATCAAACACTCTGAGCTCAATCTGATCATGTGATAACTTGACTAAAACTTGGTTTCAGCTCCTTCAGGAGGGACAGAACCTTAAATCTATCACTTCTTGACGTTTCATTCACTCTCTCCAGTCCTTTAAACTGATGCAAACTGATGAAACTTCCCAGAAAACAAAACCTGATCGTCTTTAAAGTGACGTTCATCTCACATCTCTGACAATTAGGAGCTGTTTGTTCCTCTGATTATCAGGATGTTCTTTGATTGGGATAATAAAACGAACCAGCGCCGTGGTTATCCTCATTTATCGTCCTGTGAGGGGAACGTCGGCCACAACAGCGCTGATGAAAGTTTTCGTTCCTTTTATATCAAATACAGACGCCGAGTGACAAGAGCCTCTTTTTCTTTATTTGGCAAGGAGAAAAGAGCAGTTGTTATGGTTACAAGTTATAAATAGAGCCGGAGTGTAGGTGACAGGGGAACTGAGTCTCAGGATGAAAGACACCGATGACATCTACCCCACAATCCATTGCTGCAGATCTGCCAACTTATAGAGCGAAACATCAATGCGGGCCGACTTCAGCTGACAAAAGAGACCTGCTCTGAATTAATTAGCAGAAACCAGGTCTGCTTCTGGTTAGGAAGTGAAATATTCCATCTCACTGCAGTTTTATGAGGCGGTGCTGAGATACGGTGAGTTCGTTTTGTCTGCTGAGGGTTCTCAGACTCCCCTGTGATTTCTCTTCATGGTGTTGGTGTCGTGCCACATTGTTCTCCGGCCCAGCGCTCGGCGCCACGGGCCTCCTGATCCAGCCTGTAATTAGAGACAGCTCAGAGATTTAATGAAGAGGCGCTCACTCGATGGCAGCAGCTTGAGCTTGAGACACCGCCAGCGGCCCCGACTTCAAAGTCAGAGATAGGGTTTCCCAGAAGTGGCCGGAGAAAAGGCTGCAGTCAGATAACAAGTCACGGCTTTCTTCTGATTTGTGGCGAGCCGGGACGCGTGCTGTAGCTGCTGCACAGCCCGGCAGCGAGCATCTTCAGCTGTTAATGATGCGACCGGGAGGAAGAAGTTTCCTCTCCATGTTGATGCACAGCAGTCATGTCGTCGACTTTCAGAAACTCTGGAGGAGTTTAGGATCAACCTGAGAGGTTTGGAGGAGGCGGCTGTGCTTCAGAGTTCTTCCAACTCTCTTTAGAAGAAGTGAATTTAAATGAAATCAGAAGAAAATATCAAAGATCAACAGATGTGAGACGATGACTCTGAGTTTCTGAAGCTGAATTCTACCTGTAATTAATTCCTTCAGACAGGAAACTCATTTTTCAGTTTCAAACATCTCAGAATGCTGAAGCTGCGTCTACGGTCAGATTCTTCCAACGAGTCCTTCAGATGGTTCCTGCAGGCCAGGTAGAGTCAGGGTATTTAAGTTATTTATGTTCTTCATACAAGCGTTGTTTCAACAGGTTTTCTCAGGTTAACAAATCAAAATATTCTAAAAAAAATAAATCTGGGACCATAAATCTATTTCTATACTTTTATTCTAGAGCCGCACAAACTACTGTTTTCATTCTAAATAAATGTGGAATATTCTCTTTTTTATTTTTAAAGTTAAATAGAAATCTTGCACAAGACCAGTGTCTCAAGGCCACGTTCCACTGGTTAAACTGGTTAACTATGTGACGGCTGCTGGTTTAAGTCATATCTCTGCCTTTTGGTACTGATTTTGCACCCATGCATATAGACCCACCAATAATGATGTTTAGATTTTCTAGAAATTATCTTTTCTTGTTTGGATAAAACTAAAACAACCATTACTGCATTTCATGGTGATAATTTACTTTATCCTCCACAGACCCATGAAGACGACCATAATAACACTACGAAGTTCAACTTAGATCTATTTTTGTTATACTACTACTACTACTACTAGCACTGCTGCTGTTACTACTACTCCTACTACTATGGTAAATGGCCTGTATTTGTATAGCGCCCTTATAGGGTTCTACAACCCCCCAAGGCGCTTCACAACACAATCAGTCATTCACCCATTCACACACTGGTGGGGATGAGCTACAATGTAGCCACAGCTGCCCTGGGGCGCACTGACGGAGGTGAGGCTGCCGAGCACTGGCACCACCAGTCCAACCGACCACCACCAGCAGGCAAGGTGGGTTAAGTGTCTTGCCCAAGGACACACAGCAGCAAGATTTCCCGGACGGGTGCCAGAATGGAACCTGCAACCTTCCGATTACTGGACAACCCACTCTGCCTCCTGAGCTACTACTACTAGTAATGTTACTGCTAGTACTACTATTACTACTACTACTACTACTACTGCTACTGCTACTGCTAGTACTCCTATTACTACTACTACTACTACTAGTAATACTAGTAGTAGTAGTAGTAGTACTGCTACTGCTCCTGCTACAACTACTATGACTAGTAGTACTACTGGTAGTACTGCTACTGATACTACTACTATTACTACTACTACTACTACTACTACTGATGCTGCTGCTGCTCCTCCTACTACTACTACTAGTACTACTAATATTACAACTACTACTACTACTATTAATACTCGGGGTGCTTTTTACCAATATCTGATATGCCGATATTGTCTAACACTTAATTTCTGATACCGATATAAACCAATATGCATTTATTATTGTTTTTATAACATTCTATTATAGTTAAAAACAGGAGGGGGGGGGGGGGGGAACCACACTAAAGCAAAGCTACAGTCTCAGAAATTTAAAACTTTATTTTATTCCAAACATTATGGATTTATTTTTAATTCATTTATGATGCAGAGATGCAATGAGTCAAACATTTTAGGACTCTTATAGATGAAATCATTTGGGTCGGGTGACCTGTGGGAAACAGCACTACAAACTTAGATTTATATTATTTTGTCATTTTTGATCATGCACATTCATTTTATAACTCAAAAAAAAATCACTCAAAGTAACTAAAACCAACTTATTATTATGTGTAACTTGCTAAATAAACAACAAGACTATAACAAATAGAAGTATTTCCAACCTCAAAGCTCAAACCCTGAAGGCCCGTTTCATTAATGTGACAGCAGCTATCTGTTTAAATTGACCAACTCATAAAATAAATCAGGTCTTTTTTTCCATTATTGTAGCTTTTTTTTTTTTTTTTTGCTAAACAACTTAAGAAAATGAAAAACTATTGATGTTTAAGAAGCTGCAGGACTAAAAGTTTTATCGTTTCAGTTTTATTTCTCACTCTCACTCATTTGAATCAAACCACTTTAACTAATTTTCTTTGGTGCTTTCATTTTCATTCAGCTGACAGAAAAAATATTTCCTTGCATTTTTTGGTTTCACTATATTAGCATTTTAATCTCATATTAAACCTCACAGGAGAGGCAATTATTGGGTGGTGATGGAGGATCACTGATATATCTATTACCTGTTGTCAGAGCGCGCCGCTCAGAACAAAAGGAAGCACTTTGAGAATTTAAAACCCGACATGTCCACAATTAACTTCTACCCTCCTCACCGTTCCGGTGCCTGAATAACATTCATGATCCGTTCTGTCATTGTTTCAGCAGAGCTCCATCTACAAGGTTAGCTTCATAATCAACAACCCAGATCCAATCTGTTTAATTCTCCCTCGTGTGTCGATCTCCTCCAGCACACATTAATATTTATGTTTCAGTGCTGGGAAATAAGAAGAGACTTAAGAGAATATGGTGGGTTTTGTGTATTAAAAGGATTTTTAGTCCATTTTTATGTGGCTTTCCAATTTATTTTAAAAAATTGCCTCCTGATGGGCCTCAGTTTAGAGAACTAGCGTTTGTGTTCTTTAGCTTGATAAGCTAATGGGTAGTCTGAGTACAGCCAAAACCAAACACAACTGCTGCCATCTTAAAACTGCTTCTGTCTCCTAGAGTTCACAAACTACCACGTGACGTTTCATTACAAACTTTTATTACCATGAGCACTAAAATGTCTGACTTCTGGTGCATCCAGTAATCAAGACTGTCAGGAATTATGTTTAATTCCTACAGAAAAACCAATTGAATTTTCCATGCATGTTCAAATATTTATTTTTCTATTGGCTATATTTAGTTATGAGATGCATAAAAACACCATGATCGTGCAGGCGTCGCTTAAATATCCATGTCACTTCTGCTTTGGCTCGGATTTCAAAAACACAATTTGGGAAATTTTGGTTTAATTTTTCAACAACAAACGAAGGTGGAGATAATATAACTAGTCAATGTTTGTTAGAAATATTCAACATTTTTATCCATGGATTCACAGAAATTCTTACATTTTGATGTTTCTTGTGAGTAAAAAAAAACACAAAGATTCATTTAAAATGAACGAACATGCAAAAGTGTATTTAAAAAAGAGCATCAGATAAACTTCTGATTCTGTTCATAACTTTTATGGACAGGATTTCTAGGTGCAGCCAAGGTGGTGAGGGGATCCGTTTAGGTGGCCTAAGGATCAGGTCTCTGCTTTTTGCAGATGATGTGGTCCTGTTGGCGTCATCAGACCGGGATCTCCGGCTTTCGCTGAAACACTTCACAGCCGAGTGTGAAGCAGCTGGGATGAGAATCAGCTCCTCTAAATCCGAGACCATGGTCTTGAGTCAAAAAAGGGTAGAATACCTTCTCCAGGTCAGGGACGAGGTCCTGACCCAAGTGGAGGAGTTCAAATATCTTGGGATCTTGTTCACAAGTGAGGGAAAGATGGAGCGTGAGATCAACAGGCAGATTGATGCTGCGTCTGCAGTGATGGGGGCGTTGTACCGGTCTGTTGTAGTGAAGAGAGAGCTGAGCCAGAAGGTGAAGCTCTCGATTTACCAGTTGATCTACGTTCCTACCCTCACCTATGGTCACGAGCTTTGGGTAGTGACCAAAAGAATGAGATCACGGATACAAGCGGCCGAAATGAGTTTTCTCCGCAGGGTGTCTGGGCTCTCCCTTAGAGATAGGGTGAGAAGCTCGGCCATCCGGGAGGGGCTCGGAGTAGATCTGCTGTTGAGGTGGCTCGGGCATCTGGTTAGGATGCCTCCTGGACGCCTCCCTGGTGAGGTTTTCTGGGCACATCCAACCAGGTGGAGACCAAAAGGAAGACCCAGGACACGCTGGAGGGACTATGTCTCTCGTCTGGCCAGGGAACGCCTTGGGATTCCCCTGGAAGAGCTGCATGGCCCAAGTGGCTGGGGAGAGGGAAGTCTGGGCCTCTCTGCTTAGGCTGCTGCCCCCACGACCCGACTACAGATAAGAGGAGGAAAATGGATGAAGGGAAGAACTATATTGAAGATTTTCAAACAATAGTAAAAAAAATAGTAAAAAGAAAATTGGCTGCACTCTAATTACAAGTCCTGAAGGATGTTAACTCTATTTCTCTGAACAGAGGCTGTTCAGGAAGACTTTTAGAATGAGTTTTAACTTATGTAACTTTCATACAGAAACACATCCCTTTAAACTCTGGTTTGATGATGAATAAAGAACAAAAACACAAACATGTGACTTTTACACACAAACACTCAGATCCAAACCGTAAACGTGAGTCCGATTCATCAGAATTATGTTTATTATGTGTCAGTCGGCCCATTTATTGGATATTTGCACCATTCATCTCTGAATTACTGTGATGATCCCTGCAGAACGAAGCAGTCCCTCTGTAACCTACACTCAGTTTATGATATGAGTTCCCTCCACTTTAAATTACTGTAATTTTCTTGTCTGCATCTATAAAAGTCAGATCTTATGGCGCCTCACACCACTGGTTTTTCATCCGGACCAATAACAATGTTCTCTCGTAAAAACAAACATTTTTTAGACGTTATAGACTCTCTCTTTGGGGGGTTGGTGGTAGTGGAGCGTAACTGGCCTTCAGACTTCGAGCTCGTTGTATGTAGAGCAAGGAAATCCAGATTAAAGCATTAGAGCGCTTCTAGCTGCTTGCTTTTGATATTCATAAGGAGTCATACAAAATGAATGTGGAGGACTACGCTGATTAGAAGGTTTGAAAAAGGAAAATAGAACAAAAGAAGCCAAATTCACATAATAGTCTCAGTAGTTCTGAACCTGGGAAGGTTTTATGGAAGTGTGTCGTTATGTGTCGAGAACATTTCATCGCTGATTCACTAAAGGTGCAGCAGCATCTTTATTACTATCCTGTTTATGATTCTGTCCAGATGTTTGTCCATCTTCATCCACTTAGAAACTTTAAAAACATGCATTTATTTACCAAAGTGTGCAGGTCAACCAGGACAGCTGGTAGAGGTGAATGCTATGAAGTGAACAAAATTAGCTAGAAGCTGTAAGAAATGTCACCAAAACAAGCAATAACATTAAAGGGAACCAGGTGATAAAGCCCCGCCCCCTTCAGCTCAGGTAGACTTCCCAGTAGAAACATCAGTCTAAACAGGAAGTTGGACGTTCCACAACTGAGATGGTGTTCTGATCTCTTTGATCCCAGTTTGAGTTGGAGGATTTTTTTTACCTGCCAACTGATGATGTCACTGTCTCATCACACAGGTGAACACTGGTATGAGAGTCTTCCTCCACCTGCTGTAGGACTGATGGTGTCCTCTCAGGTCCCCTCAGAGTCCAGAGAGTCCACAGTCCAGCTCCCATTGGGTTCCATTACATCACAGCTCCAAACAGGAAGTGAGGCTGTTTTTACTACCTCCATCAGACCCAGTAGAAACATCAACATTCCCCAGTGGGACCATCAGAGCTTCTGCTGCTTTCCTAGTTTTCACCCAGCAGCTGTTTGTCTGAGGCTTCCTGTCAGGGATGAGGGGGAACAGGTGGCTGGTTTCCATGGTGGCCCTGATGAGCTACTGGTAGCAGCTTTAACATTTCTGTTGATCTTTGTCTTTCGTAGAGCGCTCATACATCAAAATGTGGGCATTTTGTTTTAGATTATTACAAAGTTTTGGCTCCATTTGAAGTTTATTTAAAACAAAATCTAGTTTTTATGTCTCATTCTGATCATTGATATTTATTTTAGTTATTATTATGCATAGATCTGATAATAACTCATCTGTTTCATTCTAATCTTTAATCTGGTTGCTGTAAGTAGTGAGACGGTATTTATGCTTCTCAGGCTCAGATTGTATTTTTTTCATGTACAGCTTACCTTCAAGTTCCTCTGAGTTGATTTTGATTGACTGTGCGTCCAGGATGAGCATTTGTGTCATTTTGAAATGAAAACAGATGGCCTTCATTCCCTCCTCCCTGCACCGTTAAACCTGAAGGACGTCCGAGGATAATAATGACTGATCAGCCAAACGCCGGGGATGCTGGCAGAGATGACCTCTACCGGACAGCAGTTGCATAATAATTGGAATTATTTAGCTGCTAAAGTGAGCGGCTTTAGAGTTTTACAGTATATGACTAGGACAAATCCTGATGAAATATGCGTGCTGTCCCTAATCTTCTTCCATCAGAAACATCTGTGCTGGGTTATGGATGTGACTGTTGCTTAACCTGCTGAGGGGGCGGCCTTTGATCTGGATTTGGCTCTGCTTACCCTAACCCGATCCCCTTTTCTCACCATCTGTCGCCTTTCATCACTCATATTTTTAACGTGCGTTTCAGGAGCTAAATAGCTTCCCCAGCATCAGCTGCACGTCGAATCTTTCTTTGGCTTCAACCACTCTTCATGCACACATTGTTCTTCTCTCCAGCTTCGGGGAAAGATGCTCCGGAGTTCATTTAAAACATTCCACATTTTAAAGTCTGCTCCAGAATGATATAATGTCTGCAAATGAATTCATCCTGCAGGGATGCAGCTTTGGTGTTGGAGCTAATTATTTTGTTCTGACAAAGTGTTTACACGTGTCAAGGTCAGAACAGAGATTTACCCCGAGCACCCTCCGGTGTGAATTTGCACAACGAAGATGAAAGAAAATGAATATTGTCCTGCAGTATTTTGTTCTCACTCAGGCAGCAACAAATATCTGGTGAAGCAGCCTGCATCTACTTCCTGGTGTTTTGTATTCAGCTCAAACTGTCTTCAGAAATAAACCCAAAGGTTCTCACTGCAGCGTGTAATGTCCTGCTCTCCGAGGACTTCCTTCTAGGTTCCTGCTTTGTTGCTTTTTGCATTTTGACGACTCTCACCATTACAAGGCTTTCTAATCAGGTCAATTTTTGATGGATAGAGAGGAGCTGCAAATGATCATCAAAGGATGCAGAAGTGCTAAAATAATCCAGTTTGCACATAAAAACAAATCTGATTTCAAGACTTCTGCAAAACCATGCAACCAAATCAAGATGAGCACTTTTTAATTTTTTTGTTCACTGTCTTTGTTCTTCTCAAAGATATCGAGGGAATCCTAGGCCAGAGAAGATATACTGTATAATACCACCAGGAAGTTCTGACTCTCTGGAAAAGAGGTGTCTGGAAAACCTCCAGGAGGAGGCGACAACGAGGCATCCTCATCAGAGGCCTGAGCCACAGAGACTCCTTTTGATGAGGAGGAGCAGCAGCTCCAAGTCTGAGGCAGACCACCCAACAGAGGAAGCTCATTTCAGCAGCTTGTGGGTCTCATCCCAGATCTTATGACCACAGATGATATTTGGAATGTTGCTGGAAGCCAGAGCTTTAAGTTTAGCTCTGTTTCACCCATCACTACTGTAGACTCAGTACTTTAGTCCATCTGTCCTTCGTACTATCACTCATGAATAAAATGCAAACATTAATGAACTCCTCCACTTGAGACTCATTTCCATCTGAACCTCAGGTAAGAAGTACTTGAATGTTTAGTGGGGTGTGTAATGGCATGAGTCTGGTGATACGACATGTATCACAGTACAGGGTACTAACAAAATATTTTATTTTTATTTTCTCTAGGACTAATTCCTCTATTAATGTTCAGAATTTTATCTAAAAGTGTTTATATTTTTTGCAGAAACCATGACTATAAGGACTGATTCATAAGGACCTCCCAACATAGCCTTCACTTATGGCTGCCATATTGGATTTCAACATGAGCACCAACCTACCCATAATTCCTGTTGTTAGCTCAAAAATGGATGCATAAATATTTGTTTTCATTGTCTGTGTGTCACCTAATTTGTTTTCAAGATGGCCACTTGTTTAAATGTTTGGACATACATGTGGGTTTCTACTGTGAGTATGAACTTGTTTTGGAAACTACCTCCAATCTATCACAGAACCAATTAGGCTGGATTAAAGTCACATAAAGTGATTTTAGCAGCTGCTGAATGTTGAAGGAACTACCTAAAAATAAATCCAGCTTATTCTGGTCCAGCAAAACCTCCAGAGATGGAATAAGAAGGTAACATCTGTAACACAAAAGCTCTTTCTGAACATTTAAAGTGTAACTAAATGAGCTGCAGCTTAAATTAGCTCAACTTATTGCATATGGAGGCCTTTATGACTTGTCCTCCACATGATGCATCATTATTTATTCTGCTCTGAAGGTTGTCCCTACCTTCTACAGCCACGTTTTTCCCATGCAGCTCTCTGGAGATCAGCCTTCTGACAACAAAATGACTCTCGGAGGCATATTAACAAGATGGAAACAAGCGGAGCTAATTCTGCCAGACCATTCATCTCTCCGTCTGGCATCTCAGCAGATGGAAACGTACTCGCTCGTGATGCTCGTGCCACCAGCAGTGCACCCATGGGTGTACAAATTAAGTAACACTCTGAAGGACAGAAAGTTAACGGTTAATATGAACCATTTTCATGAAAATCGAGTTCTTATATGGACTTTTTTCTGTTTGAGAGGAAATAACAGGTCCTGTTGTGGTGATATTGTTGTCTGTTTGACCCAGATCCTTGTTATTTATCACTCACCACCGTCTGTGGGAGTTTGGAGATAAATTATCTAACGAACCAGTAGGTGATTGACTATTAGCCTTAATACAATCCAAGATGGCTGCCACAGCCAAGCAAACACAATAAACATGAACATGGCTATAACTCAGTCTATTATACATACATTGATTGGTGATGTCACATTCCGACTCTCACACTTTCCCACAATGCACTGCGGTTTGTGATGTCACTGATACATTCATTCTCTACTGAGCTGCAGAGATAAGAGTCATCTCCATCATGTGTTTCCATCAGTCTGCTCCAAACGTTATCCATAACGTTCGGAATCAGTCTGATTCAAGATGGCTGCCCCAGCTAATTAAACGTGGTACATGTTTTTAAAAAATGGCAAAATCTCAAATCAGATTTAGAGATGGATGGTACTGACGGACAGGCATGTTTTTTGTAGAAAATGTTTTTTAGGACATTAAACCACATGAGAACTGAGACTAAAAACCTCCACAGAGGAAACAGGGTTGTGTGTCTTGTAGCTCTGACATAAAAACACCCTGATCTTGGATCTGTGTGTTTTTATGGCTTCAGTAGATCGATTCTTCCTGCCAGAACATGACTAATCCATTCTGTCATACAAGCGACCACAAATGTTACTTCACATCATTCAGACAGCCTTCATTCAGGCAAAAGAAGCAGCTCAAAGTTACGAGTTCGACACAGAGAATCATTTAAACACAAACTCCTTTAATGAGTCCCTTAAAAAGATTCAGACATGTTTGTTTTCTTTGCCTGGGTCAAAATCTTGACTTTTCTGAGCATCGATTATGTAAGATTCTGCTAAACAGAATTAAACCTTTAGGTTTCTCTCATGGAACATTTTTCTTCATGTTCAAAAGTTGCTTGGATGTTACGTCTTCATCGTTTAGTATTCAGAGCTCCTCGCCGCTCTCATGAAGCCTGTCATGCATCACGTCTGTGTTTGACAGGAAGTTCAGCTGAGGTAACTGACTTTTTCTGCTTTAACGAGGATTCAAACTAATCAGCACGTTAAGCAGGTGGAGGAAAAGCAAGTTTTGTTGGATTATCTAAACTCAAGAGTCTGCTGAAGGAAAAGATGTGTGCGTTGACATTATGTGTGTGTAATGATTAAATGTGTGTGCTGAGTGCCGATAGCCAGGGCAGGTAATTGCGTGGAGCCCCCAGACCACCAGGGGCCCCCAGAGGGCCGACAAATTTTGAACCAACTCAGAACCGCAACAGTGAGACAGTCAGTGTGTTTACATGCGCATTCCAAAAACCAAACTATTGCACTAAATAGACTGACATCGTTTTTTTTAAATGCATGTAAACGTGTTACTCTTGCTGAAGGTGAACTGGTTCTAATCATGCTGAAGCACCCAGATAATGTGGTAGGAAACTGACTTCACCTGCATGTAAACGGCTCAGTCGAGCTGCAGAACTTCTGGAAGCGACGAGACCGCAGTAGTGGTCTTCTGATAATATCATCACCACAAAGTAACATGTGTAACACCATTAAACAGTACGTACCAGATTGGCTGTGCTGCAGCATTGTTGTTGTCCATTTCTTCAGCCATTGTCGATATCCTATTTTAACCTGTCTGCTTCACTCCCGCCAGCGTTTGTTTACTATTTGTGTTGCTATAAGCTAACTGGAAGAATGCCGACACAAAAGGGCGCATGTCGCCACCTACTGTACCGGAGTGGACCGAACTTAATTTTAGAGTTTGGTTTTCTAACGTACACGTAAACTATGATAAAGACTCCCAGTTTATTCCTTTAGATCAACCTGGATCAACTTAGATGCGTATGTAAACGCACTGAGTGATGTCATTTGACAGCACTGTTGACCCATCGAACACACTCCGCCCCACCCCACCCCCCACCCCGATAGACAGCGGCTGCTTGCTTCTTTTTCTGCACCGGACAGCTGGTCTTTTGCTTGGGGCCCCATGACAAACTTGTGGCGTCACTGGATTCCATGCACGCATGGGGAGAACACGCAGACTCAGCACACGCATGGGGAGAACATGCTAGCTCTACTCAGAAAGGCTGCTGCTGGGATTCAAACCTGCAACCTTATTTGTGGGAGGCAGGAGCACAGACATGTACATAAACACTAGATGGCTCACCCGCACTGTTCGCCAATGGAGAGCGACGTAGCAACGTGGCGGCCATCTTACTTCAGACAGCTGCCCCCTTTCGTAACATTGGTGTCAATGGTGTATGTACTATTTAAATAACTCTAACTTGTTCAATTTTCAACCGATTTGCAAACGGTTTGATTTGTGTTATAAGGTTTGTAATAATGTAACCCGCTTGTAAATCCGTTAATATTTAATCGAGTTAAGAGTGTTTTTGTTTAAGCTGTTCACTCACCTTCCATCTGCTACCATTGAGAGCAGAGCGTCTGCTGTCTGAAGTAAGATGGTCGCCGTTAAGCTACGCCCTCGACCAGGGGCGCAACTAGCTACTTTCTTAGGGGTATGCAGACACAAAATGGGCGCCCCCCCCCCACACACACACACACAACTGACGCCCCCTCCAGCTATTATACCGTACCACAAAGTGTGCACCAGCACCAAGAAGCAGACATGACAAAAGGTCACGGAAGATAAGTCTCAGTAGGGGGGAAGAAAATTTTGGACATTTTATATATAAAAGCATCAGTCTGGTGCATTTTGAGAAAAAAGTAGAGTTACAGGCTGGTGCATGTACACATAGCATTATAATGATATAGTTGAGTTAACAGAGTTATCCTGTCCTTTCTTTTTAATCTATTTTGAACACCGACTACAGCAAAATCCAGTGATGCATCTGCTCAGTACCAAAACTGAACTGATGTCACCAAAAGAACCAATCAGCTGGCAGAGCTCACTGCTGAATGTGTGAGTGTGCAGAACTTACAAAACTACACAACGCTCACGACAATTTAAGGAACAAAGTAGAATCAAGCTGCAGGGCTTTAGGCCCAGCGCAGAGTTTTATGACTCAGACCGACCCACCTTAATCCTGACCTGTTATTATTATCATGTATCCTTTACACCAATCAGAATATTCTGTTCAGATGTTCACATCCACACCTTAAAATGAAATGAAATCATTATTAAAATTAAAAATGATTAATATTCCTTTTTCATAAAAAGATTGGGTATGTGTGAACACCTTTATATTATTATTGTCCAGCTGAAGCAGACATTTGCTTGTTTCTAACAGAGCTGAGCTGTGGGAGAAAATATTCAGGCTTATTTCATCTTATTTTCTATCACCTGTGCGTTTGGTGTATTTATTAACCTACTATTAACTATAAAATGATAAATAACAGGTCACTATATCATTTGGGCATAGAAAGAATTTATAATGAACTAACTCTTGTTCAGCAGCTCACCTGTTCCTTCCACACTGAGAAATCCTCTCATCAGCAGCAGGTGATCAACAGACTGAACACTGGACCGATAAAACAAAAAGACTAAAGACACCGACCTCTGGACCTATGGTCAGGAGTGCCACCAACTGCCCCGCCCACCATGCAAGATAAAAATACATGACCTAACTTAAATATTATCAGGAAAAAAAGATCAAAGAGCATTAATCCTCTAACTAGCAGTTCAACTGCCTAGAAAAACATATTTTAGTCCCATTTTACAAAAACATGCTCTGAATGTAACTGGTAAAACAGGTAAACATTATCAGCATATTATTCCTTATAGGTATTATATTAAAATCCTTTGTTTTAGGCACAAATATTCCCTAACAAATAATATTCCATAGATCTAAAACCCTTAAAGGGGACTAAGAATGTAAACCAAAATTTTCCTTGTTGTTGAATAAGACAGCTTGGGTGGTCAACAGTAGCATGCCAAAAAGTCAAAGCTGTGTGTGACCTACTTTTTATGTAAATTAGAAAGTTGAAAAAGGCGAGAGAAAACCTCCTGTTCTGAGAAAGCCTTCCTTAACACGTCATAAGGGGGAGCCACGCCTCCTCAAACCTGCATGTGTCTGAGGTCTTCTGGGGAAACCAACCAATCAGCATGTCCTGGCCGAGTGGGAGGGGTCAACAGCTCTTCTCACTGAAGGCCTGAGTAAGGGGGTTTAGAATGGCCTGTATCAGGGCTCCTGGGACAGATGAAAGCTAAAAAAAATGTTCTTATGCTTTTTGGAGGCTCAAAGTTCTGTTTTAGATTGTTGATTAATTGCATTCTAGGACACCTTTAAAAGACCCATCCAATAAAAAAGGAAAACCCTTCAGAGTTTCCCGCTCATTGTTTGGTAACATCTGATTCCCTCCATGCTGTTTTCATGTCTCTGATTTTGTCAAAACAAATTTTTTATTGTAGTGGGGGTGTTGCCGTAATTAGTCGACGTCTCACTTTATCCAGAGGCTTGTAATCAGAGCGGCTCTACCTGATGGAGCTCCTGCTGCGGGAGCCTCACACACACTTTCTCCTGTCTGATTTTCCTCGGCTCTTTGTGTGTTTGTTCAGGTGAGAAGCAGCTGTTTGTGTTTGTAAAACACAGAGATCAAATTCCTCTCTGCAGATTCGTTTTCCGAAGGTTAAAAACGAGGCGGCGCCTTCTGAATAATTAATCCTGATAATTAGACTTGACCTCTGACCCTCTCCGTAAACCACATTTATATCTTTTCTCATTTCTTAATATGCAATTTAAACTTTTCCTGATAAGAACACCTCCCTGCAAAAGGATTTTGCTCACATTGTCGGAGGAATCCTGAAGTCACACTAACACACAGACTGAGACGTGGAATGCAAATGGACGCTGCACCGCACATTTATGCACATCTTGTTCTAGAGATATGCAAATGATGAAAGGTCAGAAAAGCAGAGGTGTTTGATGTGCGATGATCAGAGAACACAACATATTAAAGCTGCTGCAGGAAGGCAGGACGAGGTACAGCAGCGCTCTGAGGTGATTAGCATTTTCTAAAGTCCAATTCAGTTTTATTTTATCATGAATTCAAAGGTTAAAAGCTGAGGCAGGGATTTATTCTTTTACCTGTAATCTTTTTGGTTTTTGTTTTCAAACAGCCTTCACCTCAGACTTTAATAATTACTGTCATAATTTGGTGTTTTATAAAAATTCCTGTTCAGTTATAAAACAGCTTGGGTTCTCTTTGCCCTGCGGCGTTTGTGTGTTCGTCCTTCAGCTCGTTTCTCCTTCCCATACGTGTTCTTCCTCTCCACCACACTTTACCTGACCTCTCTAATACACGGAAAGGCTTAAACGCTCACATCCAACAGCTCGGAAGGATAAAGCTCTCTCTGTTGCTGATTTTCTCAAATAAGAAAAACTGCACAAGAAAAGCTTCCTGTCAGCTAATTCCAGCTGTCAGCACGGTGGAGGAGGAGTGATGATTTGGGCTTTTTTCAGCCACAGAAACCGGGTTGACCTCAAACCCATTTCTCCAAAAACGAATGCTTGGCTGAGATTTTTTTATGGTGCAGGAGGCACCAAATCTACAACAAATAAAAAGAAACAGAAACAGAACCAAGATGCTCAGACCTCAACCTGAGGTTCTTTACTCAGAGACAACAGGCTGGGATCAGAGAGGCGTTTTGTTATTTCTGGACTGAGCATCCAACACACCCAGAGACACAAACCATTGTTGTCTGACACAGGAAGCTTCTTAAGAGATGTTGTACGTTTAATTACAGAACTCCACAGCCTGTAAGGAGTAATGTCTCATGTTCAAAGCCCAGCAGATCAATTGTGTCAGAGCAACTTGCATTTGCCACAACAGATTGAAAGGATTCAGGGGAATCAGCTCCCATTTTGGTGGACTCATGCTTGATGTTCTGAACATTTCCCTGCAGCCAGCAGAAACGTTCCTTCTCTATTGGGAGATGTTTCAGCAGAATTATAATCTGCTGCTGAAGGAAAACACAAAACTAACCTTTAAACTCATCGTGTGTTATTATAAAACTTATGTAAGATGATAAAAGTATCAATAAATGCATGGTGTTTTATCAGGGTTGGATCTTTTTAAATGTTGTCAACTCAATGAGAGAAAAGACCCCAATTAGCTCAGAGACCACAGCAGCGGTTTCAGATGAAAAATCATCAGGTATCATAAAAAAGGCACAAGTTATCAGTCAGCTTAATTCTAGCTTCCTGTTTGGTATTCAGCTGAGGGAACGTTTAGCTGAAGTTCCCTTTTTTCCTGACTTATCATCTAAGATCTTATCTTTGACGGCGTTTGGTCTTAAGTCTGAAGATACACTGCCTGGACAAAAAAGAAGTCGCCACAAAAAAATATAAAGGACACACTCTAATATTTTGTTGGACTGCCTTTAGCTTTGATTACGGCTCAAATTCACTGTGTCATTGTTTCGATAAGCTTCTGCAATGTCACCAGATTTATTTCCATCCAGTGTTGCATTAATGTGTCACCAAGATCTTGCATTGATGATGGTAGAGTCTGACCGCTGCACAAAGCCTTCTCCAGCACATCCCAAAGATTCTCAATGGGGTTCAGGTCTGGACTCTGGTGGCCAATCCATGTGTGGAAATTATGTCTCATGCTCCCTGAACCACTCTTTCACTATTTGAGCCCGATGAATCCTGGCATTGTCATCTTGGAAAATGCCCGTGCCATCAGGGAAGAACAAATCCATTGATGGAATAACCTGGTCATTCAGGATATTCAGGTAGTCAGCTGACCTCATTCTTGGAGCACATCCTGTTGCTGAACCTAGACCTGACCAACTGCAGCAACCCCAGATCATAGCCCCGCCCCCACAGGCTTGTACAGTAGGCACTAGGCATGATGGGTGCATCACTTCATCTGCCTCTTATCTTACCCTGATGCACCCATCACTCTGGAACAGGGTCCATCTGGACTCATCAGACCAGTTTTAATAATGCGTTGGACAGTTCTGAACCCAGTTTTAGTCGTTTCTGCAATCTCCTTAGATGTTTTCTCTGCTTGATGCATGCCAGTGATGTGACCCTTCTCAAACAGACTAACATCTTTTCCACGACCACCAGATGAGTCTTTCCACATGGTTGTTTAAGAAATGAGAAGCAACTCATTGCACCAGTTGGGGTTAAATAACTTGTTGCCAGCTGATAGATAATTGCTCATGCAGTAATTATCCAATAGGAGGCTCCTACCTGTTTGCTTAGTTAAATCCAGGTGGAGACTTTTTTTTTTTTTGGCCGGGCAGCAGTGAATTTCCCTGAGACGTGAAGGTGCCCTGAAATTCACACATACTGGTTTTTAAACATTATCTGGAAATTTCAATGAATTTTCAGATTTCCCTTTCAGAGTCCAAATATTATTTTCACATTAACAAGAAGCTTAAGCATATTTAACAATAACTTCAGAGTTATTTGACACTTTGGAGCAGTAAAATTAATTCTATTAATGAGTTTCCAGTGTTTACGGAGCTAATAAATATACATTTCAGAAGAAAAAAAGCAGAAATCATAATGCCTTGTTAGCATACACCCTGTTATCAAAAATCTGCCTTTCATCATTTAAAGTTATTCATATTTCATGGTTGGCGTGCCAACCCTCTTGACAGTCTGTCATCTAGGCCTGGATGTGTTTTTTTTTTACCCACATCATTCAAAGCTCACTGCATCATGAATCTGCAGTCATCCATAAAAATTAATTATTTGTCTACTCCTGAAACGTAGTTTAGAGGAGAGTTGGATCTCCCCCTGCTGTCTTCACTGGAAAAGAAGCGCATCCCAGAATGTGTGAGTGTGTGTTTGACTGTTGTCCCTCAGTGTCGCGTTCTGTTGTAGAATTATTGATGTTACGTGATGCAGCTTGGTTACACAGTTTGCTTTCTGAGCTATAAATAACTAGAGGTCAATGACAGCAAAACAAAGCCAAAATAATGATTAGAATATGACAAGATTGCCAGTAGTGTGTAGTTTTTTCCCTTCTTGTCTTCTTTAAGACATGGGAATAAAATTAATAAGCAGCTTTAAAGAGATTTTTGCCAGTTTGAAGCATATTTGTGTGTAAAAAATCTTACCCACCTTATAGGTTTCTAAACGGTCTCAGGATAAATAGTTAATCAGGACTGATGAGCTAATGGCTAGAACAAGCTCAGTCAACTGCTGTCTTAAAACAGCTTCAGTTTTCTAAACAGAAGTCATGCAAATGTTATTTATTATTGTTTATATCACCATTTTTTCCACTTTACATGGCTGTTTTGGCACATATATTTCTAAAAATGTATGCCAACCCGAGGATGCCCCAGAGGGGCTACATTTTGCTGCTGGTGATAATGATAAAGAGTTATGGATGTGTGCATGCATATGTGTATGTATATGCAGTTTGTGTGGATTTATATGTACTTTTTGAAGTGAAGTGTCATGGCCAAGGACACAACAACTGACATGGCTGTTGGAGCCTGGGTTCAAGCCTTCAACCCACCAATTAGAGGGCAAACTCCTAACCCCTGAGTCATCATCGCCCCCTAATATTTTCACGTTTAAACAACCACAGAATTCCATGAAAACAAATGTGTTATGTAAAAAGTGTAAAGTAAATGTAATTTAAATTTTCAAAAAAATAATTAAAGAAAAACTCAGTATGAGGCTCATATGAGCCACTGTGAAACATGAGAATGGGGCTGTTTAAAATATTTTTAAGTAGCAAATGTACCTTAATTTATTCATATCTGATGAATCTGTTCAATCGTCTTGTTTTGAGTTAATTATGTTATTTATTAGAAATACACGCAAAGAACTTCGTTAATGCAAATCTCAGCTTGTAGCTGAGATGTCCTGAAGACTTGAACGCATCACGAGGCGACGTCAGCTGACTCGACGCCAAACCCCACTGAAGTCATGTGATGCGCATGACCACGTGACAGCTTGGGTTCACTCTCACCATGGCTGCTTCAGCGACGTGAGTTTGCTTTTCCGTTATTAAACAACAGCGACTGATTAATATTTGAATAGTTTTAGGATTCAATCGTTTAACAAACAGTTTTGAGTTTATTTTAGCCGCCATTGTTGTCAGCCGAGCACGCGAGCTTTTGCTAAGCGAATTCTGTCACAAAATGTTAAAGTCTTAAATACTTTAGGTGAAATATGATCGATCATAAACTATTATTGTTGTGTATTAAGTTAATATAATTAGTCCGGATCCGGACTAATTATATTAACTTTAATAATAATGAATAAAAACTTATCCCAGACAAATGTACTTTTTTCTCTTTTCATTTACATAGTAAAAGTCTGTGATTTTAAAGAAGGCGTTAGAAATGGGTATTTATTATTTCACAATACCCCAGTTCCGCTGGACTGAAGAGGATTTTATGTTTCTGGGGACTTTGACTTCCTGCTGCTGATTATAAACAACTGTCATGTTTATGACCATAGAGACTGGAGAATGTGTGTTTTATGGGTCATAATGTTGTTTTCATAGGTTGAAATCACATGTTTTAGTCATTAGAAGCTCTGGAGGTGATTTAAAATGTGCAGAAGTGAATCAAACCACAATCAGCCTCGATCACATGATACAGGAGACACTCAGGATAAACCCTGTGGAGAGCTTTGGCTTCTGAATACAAACTGTTGTAAATCTGCTTAAAATCTTTTACATTTGTGTTTGTTAGAAACATCAGCTCTGACAGTTGTGACACTTAGAAATACAAATTTAAAGACCGAATAACGTAAACGTTTTAAAACAGGTTGTAAAATTCTGGTTATAATTTCAACTTTGCCCAGGTGGAATAAGATGCTGTTTTATCTTATCAGCAGAACTGTGACCTGAGACAACATTTATATCTAAGGGTCACTAGCCTATGTAATGAGCTCTTAAAGATACATTAGACAGTCTTGGAAAAAGCCGTTCAAGCAAACTACATGTTAAAAAAAAATCGGTCCAACACGGCTCCCTTCAAGAGTCACAGATTCAGATGGTAACAGAAAATGGTACAACACCGGACACAACAGATACCGTTACACAACAATAAAAACATAACGTTAGCTTACCTTTTCAACCTGTTGTTGGCACCTTTTCTGTCATAATTTCTAACGTAACGTAGTTTTTAGCTTTGTCAGTTTATTCTTAACTTCAAAATCACCTCTTCAGACTCGCTTTGTCCTTTCTGCTGCTCACAGCGGCTCACACAAAGACACATACGCAACTGAGGACAAGCTGCATTCACAGACAACTTTGTCACCTAAACGCTTCCCAACAAGAGCGGAACCTATGCCATTATTATGTAAAAAGTGTTTCAAGCATCTCACAACACAAGCGAAGAAACACAAGCTGAAGTCAACTGCTAACCAAATATATTGTTACACCTGCCAAAGGCTTTTTGCACCAAAATGTTCGTTATCTTGTCCTTTTTTAATAACTGTAAAACTGTATAAGAGGAAAATGAAAATCAGGTTATGTGTAGAAAAAAATGTAGAATCTTTAACTTCAAAAGTTCCTCACAGAATTTACTGTAAAGTTTCTTTAGATGTTTAAACTTTTCAGACTCGGTGTTGTTTTTACTCAAATTCATTTTACTGTTTACCCGTCCACCTGTAGCCTCAGCTCTGCCCACATGCCCACCCATAGCTCCATCCTAAACCCGCCCTTAGCCCCACCCTCTGCTCCACCCTAAGCCCCGCCTCAAGCCCGCACTCATGTTTTCCTCCTCTTTCTTCAGACCCCTGTTCTGGCTCGGTAACGACACCCTGAGGGTGTCGGCTGCCCTCTTTGCGGAGAACCGTCGCAGGTTGTGTCAGGCGCTGAAAGCCACAGAGGGTTTGGTGCCAAAGTCTGTGGTGGTTCTGCAGGGAGGAGAACAGGTCCAGAGGTACTGCACAGACACAGACGTCCTCTTCAGACAGGTTGGTTCTCTACGTGTTGCTCTTTATGCATTTATGTTTAATTCCAATTTCTGATCAACTTGAAAATTCTGGAAATAAAAACTTCTATGTGAAAGATTTGTTGCTGCTAGCAGCCATAGCTCTTAGTGATGGTGAGCATGCTCCGAAGAAACTGTCAGATTTTTTTTATATTGCTGGCTAGCAGGAATATTCCTTACAAGGAATACTGGCCGATCTCAATCACGAGGTGATCTTTAGCTAAATGGAAACAAAAAACCAAAACTTGTCTAACATTTCCCAGATTACCTGTACAGCTGCTGATTCTGGTTCTTCCACCTGTGCAGGAGTCTTTCTTCCACTGGGCTTTTGGAGTGACTGAGGCCGACTGTTATGGAGCCATCGACGTGGATTCTGGGAAGTGCATTCTTTTTGTTCCTAAACTGCCAGAAAGCTACGCTACGTGGATGGGAGAGTAAGTCACTCTAATCCTCAGAGAGCTCAGATCACCTCCTATCACCTGATATTAATTCTAATTATTAAGAACTTAATACTTTATATTATATTATTTTGTTTTTCTTGCTGTAATCTTTTTAATTTATGGGTGAGAAACGAGAAGGTATACACCAGTCTGAGCTGGTGCTCTGATTTGCCACCAACAGGATCCCTGAGTGGACAATAAGATCGTTTTCTTGTCACTTTTAGCAAAGTGTTGAAAAACTGACCCTAAACCTGCTAACGGACTGTAACACCTTTGGTGGTAATGACGCTCTTATATCTCTGGAGAATTTTTTCCCACCCTCCTTCAGTCACATTTGAAGGTTTTCCCACAGGAACGGCCTGTTTAAGGTCAAAGGTCAGACGTTCTCCTCCAGGATGTTCTGCTAGAGAGCAGAATTCATGGTTCTATCAGTTACAGCGAGTGGTCCAGGTCCTGAAGCAGCAGAGCAGCCCCAGACCATCACACTACCACCACCATGTCTGACTGTTGTTTTACTTCTAGTTTGACTCCAGATGGAACGGGACGCACGCCTTCCAGAAAGTTCCATAGAATATTTACCCAGAAGTGTTAGGGGTCATGAGGTTGTTTTAAGTAAAAGTGAGACGGTCTTAGAAGGGCTTTAAGAGTTTCTACCCAGGTGATCTCCATCTTGATCCGTAGTGTTTTTCCATCTGTTGGCAGGATCTTTCCTAAAGAACACTTTAAGGGGAAATATGCTGTTGATGAGGTGCACTACACCTGTGATGTAAGTATGTGTTCAGCTGCTGTCAGATGACCCTTTCTGTGCAGAAACAGGATCTTTATGTTAAATCAAGACATTCGTGCTGCTGAAGACGTTGTTTGTTGTTCCAGATCTTATGATCGTTGTTGAATCTGTATCCTAACCTAACACATGAGATGCGTTTCTTATGGGATAAATGTCCTTCCTATTTTGTGTTCTGAACATTCGGACCATGAGCATCTGTTCACGAGTAAATGGTGGCTGCAGTTTTTTTCTTACATTGGCAGCTTTTATCTCGGAAAACGTGAACGGTATTCCACGCTGACTAAAAATGCACTGATTCTGATTCTGACGGCCGATACCAATTTTCCATTCCCTGGATGTTTCCCATCTGCTGATACCAATTTCTGTCTGATTTATTGTAAAGAATAATAATAATTATATTTTTAGTAATTTTTAAAATTATAATACAGATTTTAAAGGGGGCGTAGTATGCGACTCTCACGTTTTGCTTCCTTTTGTGGTGCCATGTGGGTCTCTACTGCCTCTGTAAACATGCCAAATGTTAAAAAAATATTTAAAAATAAACATCCATCTGTTTTCTGTCAGTGTTTGGTTTCAGGATTTATACACCTAAAACACTCCATCTCAAAAAGTCCCCATTTGTGACGTTTTTCTCAGAAATGAGCATAGAACCCCCCACCCCCTCCGGTCAACCCTGGAAGAGCAGCAGCTCTACTCCGAGCCCCTCCCAAATGGATATCTGTGCTCCTCGCCTCATAGCAGCCAATCAGTGGATAGGTTTATAATTGTTTAATCCTTTTTATGCATTTTTAGCTCTTAGCCAAAATGATTCCTGTTCACTCCAAAACCCCGATGGGATTCAGCACACACAAATCTCACCTGCCTTTCAGATTTATTTTAATTCATAACCTGCAGGTTTGTTTTAACAGCCTGTTGACTCCAGGCTGTCTGTTCGGAGCTTTTTGGGTAAATGTTTATCTGTGTTGTCAGCAGATTTCCAACCGCGTTAACGGCTCCAGATCATGCTTCACAAAATGAGAATAATAAATTCATCTTACAGGAGAAGAGGTTTGAAACCTCTGGGAAGTGAAACAGGCCAATATTTTTACACTGGTTTCTATATTTAAACTCCTGTGACTCATCCTTGTGATTCTGTGTCTTCATCTGCTCGAGGTGTCGGCTTTCCTAATTAATCACATTTCTTTTTTATCAAACAGCAGTTTAACACCGTCAGACTAAATTAGAAACCTGTAAGTGTATGAATGTGTATTTATACCATTAAAACACTGTTTTGATGGTATAAAACAGTGTATCCCATTATAAATATCTGTGTATCCCAGATTATGTTAAATAAGGTTTTATGGTTTTGTAGTGACTCCCTCATTCTAATATAAATCTACCGCATCTAAAACTATCTGCATTGTTAAAGATCCATAAGTTTTATTCAGCTGGTTCAGATTTACCCATTTAAAAGGCTAACCAGCAGATTACCAGTTACTAAAGTGTTATCTGAGTTACCAGGAAGTAATCTGTCTCAATAGTTTACTGATTCCTCACAAAGTCCACGCCTCTAAGGTTAGCTGTGAGCTCAACAAGATGAGTTTTTATAACTGTTTCAGTAGTTTTACTCTCTAGTAGTAAACACTGGTAGTAACTAGTAACTAATGAACAGTTTCTTGGATGTAAATCAAACTAATATAAAACATATAAATGTGTAATTTAGCAGGAAGGGTAAAACATTTGCAATCAGAGCTTTTTGACCAAAGATGCACCAAAAATCGTCTTCTGAGCGAAATTGGCTTAAATTTAGAAATCGTCTTCATCTGAAACTCAATAAGCTACTCTTTTTTAAGTCGTGTATGATTGCTAAGTGCTAATCAGTGCTAGCAATAACAGATCTAACATTCATGTTAACCAGAAATAATAACAAAAATAGGTTTTCTGTTGTTGTTCTTTGAGGTTATTTGGACAAAATTGGTATTGAAGCCATGCAGGAACCAGAAATCGGTATCGGCCTCAAAATCAGAATCGGTGCAGCTCAAATTTTTATCCCTAAGGCCAGATTGTAGAGTCACACTTATTCTATTTTACATGTGATGGTTCAGGGGAGGAGTGGGTCGAAAACCAGAGAGTTGTCGGTTCAGTCCCAGCCTGCCTGGACCATACCCCCACCCCCGTACTTCTCCCAGGGATCTTAGTGGTACCTTCCTGGTTAAACCAAGGAGAAAAGGCCATTTTTCATGATGGATCCTGATGACGTTTTTAGATTGTTTTTACAGAAGTTTAATAAATATTTGCTTTGATAATATTAAGAAGCTAAAATCCCAACACTTTGTTGACGTTGGTCTGTTTGCGTTCTGCTGCTGATCATTTCCTCTCAATTCCTGCAGATCGCGGATGTTCTGTCCGGCCTGAACCCAGCCGTTCTCCTGACTCTGGTAACCCTCATTTAATCCCACTCACTGGTACCGTTACCGAACCGCCACATCTGGGGGCAGGTTCTGTAGAAACAACAGAAAAGTTAAAACTCTTCAGAATTACATGAGCTGACTGTTGGCAAGCAGTTATGTCATTTAAAATGCTCTGACACAGGCCATTTGTGTATTAATTGCTTTACCTTGACATCAAAAATAATTTTTCTCTCTCTTGGACTCAACAAGCTGAGACGTTTGGATGGTTTCACATTTTATTTATTTCACAAAAAAAATTTTTACTGTGACTCTGCTGTACATACTTCTGTTTTTTAATGATGTGATTTTATTTTATTACCTGCAGCGAGGACAGAACACCGACAGTGGGAGCATCAGCCGTGAAGCCTCCTTTGAAGGAATCAGTCGGTACGTTCACAGGCATCCTTCCTGCATTAATATAATTATAATCAGTTCATAAACCTAGCTGAATGTAATGTTTTTTTATCTTAACCGCTGTTCTACATATTCTTCAACACATTCATGATGTTGCTCCTTCTTTTTATTTTTTCATCAGCTTCCAAGTGAACAACACCATTTTACACCCAGTTATCGTGGATTGGTGAGTAGAGGAATGAAAAGTCTCTTCTGTCGGATTCCTAAAAATCGGCTGCAGTTTCAGGTTGTTGTGAGGAAAACTCAGGAATCACTCTGCATGAACGTAATGAACTCCGTGCCTGCTTGCTTGTCTTTGGTATTAGAGTCTGGAGCCGTCGGATGATTAAACATTTCCTGAAATGAAGAGGAATGCTGTTCAGGCACGCCTCAGAAGGAGCCGAGCTTTATTAAACCCTCTGACCGCTCCTCGCTCAGGCTGATGAGATTCTTATAAAAACTGGAGATTTTCTGCTTGTTGCTTCTGCAATAATTATAGAAACGTCTTCTTGTGATCTGGTTGTTTCAGAAGGAAACAGGAACAATGAGACTCAGGTGGTTTCCTAACAAAACCTTTATAATAGAATTAGACTTTACTGAGGGGATCTAAATGAGTTTTTTGTTTATTTACATTATTCTTCAGATTGATAGAAACAAATGGATTTACATAATTATTAGGTGTTTATTTATCACATTTTTGTTTAATTTTATTTGTTTGGCCAGTTAAAACATTTAGATTTAATACATATTTGAAGTTGAAGGATCCCAGATTTATTTCTAACGACCACAGTTTTACACAAAAAGCAGAATCTCTTAAAAATGATCAAATATATAAATACTAGAAGTTATGGCTTAGTTATGATCATATTAAATAGTTACTATCCATTATTTTAGCTTCATGTGAGAGCTGAGTCGTGCATAAAGAGACGGTTTCTGCTCTTCCTCCTCCTGTCTGTCTGCAGCCGGGTCACTAAGACGGACATGGAGCTGGAGGTTCTGCGTTACACCAACAGAGTTTCCAGTGACGCCCACAAGATGGTGAGATCCTCCTCAGCAGGACTCCTGTCATAAAGTTTTATCATTTGCTGCAGTTTCAGGATTCTTAAAGCTCCTTTAAGTGGTTTAAAATGATATTTTAAGATGTTGAAAAGACTTGAGTTGAACTGATGCTGGTTTCAGAGCAGTGAGAGAAGAAAGTGAAACTATCATGTTTCATGTTTAAATCATCACCAACTGAAGGTCCTGGAAAGTCTTAAACTCACCTTGAAAGTGCTTGAATTTGACTTTGGCTAAGATGGAAGTATCTAGGACCTTCATTTAGGCCGTTTTGGACGTGATTCTTTTATTATTGAGTTTGGATGATTTTATGATTTTAACGTGAGAAAAACTATAAACGCTCCAGGTTTAGATAGTGAGATTATTTTTGAACCAGTGCAGAACAGATTTGTTAAACTTGTGATGTTTGTTGTTGTAGATTATGAAGCATGTGAAACCAGGACAGAAAGAATATGAGATGGAGAGGTAAGGTTTTCCTGACCAGACATGAAAACTGTTTATAAATCAGTTAATGAGGCATCGTGGTTTTATTTTTACACTTTTAAAGTTTAAGTTAATTTGACCTTTTTTAATCTGTATAACTGTTTGTGATAACACATAAAATGCGTGTATTTAGTGTTTTTAGATTGAACTGAAAGTGTTTTTGTCTCTTCAGTCTGTTCCAACATTACTGCTACACCAAAGGAGGGATGCGCCACACCTCTTACACCTGCATCTGTGGAACGTAAGACCTTTATCTGCTCACTGGGTGGAAACCTGAACTCAGTCCAGTTCCTCACTACGCTGAAACAAATGCAAACAGCCTTTTAGAGGGAGGGATGATTTTTAACCTTTTCAAAGACTGTAGGAGAGTCTCAGAGGAATCACAGCGTCCACCCGTGGGACTGGACATGTACAGGCATGAAAAATGTGAGACAAGTTTGAGATGATTTGGGGACCAATTTGAGAAGAAGATGGGACAACAGCGGCAAATAAATTCCAAATTTTTTGCAATAATTAAATTTGTCCCTTCCTACGAGGCAGATTAAAAAGCTCTTGCTAAAGCGTCTTTCGTACCAACAGAAGGCATGTCGCAGCACATTAAGATACAAGATCTGTCCTCATTTCTGAAAATGTGGTTATTTTATCTCCACCAGGGGCAACAACTCTTCTGTCCTCCACTACGGTCACGCCGGGGCTCCAAATGACAAGAGCATCCAGGACGGAGACATGTGGTGAGACGTCTTCAGTGGGATTAAAATCATCATAAAACCATCCAGGAGCTTCGTTCTGTTGTTCTGGTAAACGTTTCATCTCCCTGCAGCCTGTTTGACATGGGTGGAGAGTACTACTGCTACTCCTCAGACATCACCTGCTCATTCCCAGCCAACGGGAAGTTCACTCCAGACCAGAAGGTTGTCTACGAGGCGGTTCTGAAGGCCTCCCGCACCGTTTTGGCTGCCATCAGACCAGGTTACTGGTGACCTTCCCTGTGTAGGACCATTCACAGCTGTGAACACAAACAAAATAACAAGTGCATTTTATGGCTTTTATTTGGACCATTTTCTACTTTTTAGATATAAACTGAAAGAAACACAGCATTTTAATCCTTTAAAGCAACATTCTGCAACTTTTACACCTTAAAATTATGCTTTTTTGTAAAGTTTTTGCATCATAGTATTATCTATTATGTTTATTTTCATACCTGTGATAGTGTTGGGGGTCCCACGTCTGTTTACTGTGCTATACAGTTTTTGTGCTTCAGGTAGCCGCAGGATGTACTGACTGGGTGTCGTTTTACGGCAGAATATGGCAAGCCAAAGGGATAAAAAAAGCTATGTCCGCCAAAATGCGTGTCTTGAACGTGCGTTTTGACGCCAAAGGGGGCAAAAACTCGCGTGTTCTAAAAGCGAGCATTATGTCTGCCAAAACGCGTGTCTTGAATGAGCGTTTTGGCAGACATAATGCGAGTTTAGAACGCACATTTTTTTTATCCCTTTGGCTTGCCATAATTGTATAACGTAGGCTCGCTGTAGCAGCGGCAGATCCACCAAAGAAAGCTAGAAATCCCTTATCAGAGGAATATAGGAAAAGAAAAGAACATGATAGAGCAAGAGCAAAGACCAGAGTTATTATTGGGCCGTCTTTTCCTCGCTGGAGAGCTCTTTTAGAAAGAAAGGCATGAACTACGGACTCTGACCTAGCCGTGCTGCTAATGGCTAGGTAAGTAGTAAATGATTTCACCAGGGTTATTGTGTTTGGTCGGGCATAAAGTTGTTATACAGTCCTGATAAAACTTTTTATTCAATGTGTGGAGGTGGAAAAGTTTGTTTTCGTTGTTTTGCCTGACATTAGGAATGTAAACATGCCTTTTATGCCTGAGAGAGAGATTTAATGTTACGACAGTGACGTTAAGCAGCAAGCCTCTAGAGGGCGACAGAGACCATATAACTGCAAAGTTGCGGAATGCTGCTTTAATAAGCAAAATGATGCAAATAAATGACGCTTGGATGCTGTTGGGAAGATTTTATACCTGAAGTTTTGAGCCAAAGCCACGAACCCCACCACCATAACACTTCCTCCTCTGTGAAAACCAAAGAAGCGAAGACGAGCTCGTGAACAAAAGTCGTCTCAAATGTTTATTGCTGCGTCTATTTTTATTTAATTTGTTTTGTTGAAGGTGTGAAGTGGTCTGACATGCACCGCCTGGCTGATAAGATCCACCTGGAGGAACTAGTGAAGATCGGCATCCTGCACGGGAACGTGGATGACATGTTAAAGGTCCACCTGGGTTCTGTCTTCATGCCCCACGGCCTGGGACACCTGCTGGGCATCGACGTGCACGATGTGGGAGGTTACCCCGAGGTGAGAAGACTATCCTCGACAAAACCTCTAGTCTGTCAGAGCGGTAACAGGAAGGTGGTGGAAGAAGGAACATGTTATTTTTCCTCCTGAATACTGAAGAGTCATCAATAATACAATTTTTGTGCAACTGAGAGAAGTTCAGGATGAGGGCAGGAAGGTCTGAGCTCTAAATGCAGACGGTGGATGAATCTGCTGTTCTGGACTAAACAGAGGGAAGAGTTGACCAGTAGGAAGTGAAACCGTCGCTGTCAGAGGGAAACGGTTCAAAGTTGAGCGTTAAGTTCAGTAATCATACATGTTAGGGTTACTGGAAACCATTCAGACTTTTTCCTAACCCTGCGATATTAAAAACTACAACAGATGACTTGAATAAGGATTCAGGGCATGCTGCAATCATGTCTTATTAACGATGAACCTGTTGGTGTTTGTAATGGAAATTTTTCAGCTTTTGGTTCAGTTTTCTTTTTTTTTTATTTTCTTCTGACCAGAAAGCGTTGTGTTACCTTATATGAACGCTTACTAAGCATTTTAAGAGAGAGACGTTTTCATTTCTTCTACTTTACGTACCACAGGCGGTCAATGACATTATTCCAGGTCAAATCAGTGTTTTTGGTACAATCATAACTGTAGACCAGTGTTGGTTTCATCAACGATGACGTCGATCAAATATCGTTGACGCCCCTTTTTCTCAGCGTCTAAAGCTTCATATCACTGCGCGTACAGAGCCATCTCAAACAAATGGTCTTTTTATGTCCTTAAGGGTCCATTTAATGTCCTCCAATAAAAGTTTGTCCACAACAAGTGTTATGTCCACAATCCAACACGATAAACCGCTGAAAGCTTTGCAAATTGCCTTCAAATGGGTCTTTTTCTTACAAAGTTTTCATCATAACCTCCGTTAACGTCCTCATATTAGCTCCAAACTTTTAACACCTTACTTGGTCCAACTGGCGATGGGTCCCGCCCCCCGGCTGAGGCAGAGTCTTCAACTATTGGCTGAAAGGTCAAAAGCGCCGCCCCCTATTCTCACATGTGTATCTTGAACCAATCGTGGCACGGTGTGTTGTTGATCGATGCATCAAATAGCTGATGAAATTAAGAAAACATCAAAATCTCACATAACTAATTCCTCATGGTCCATGGTAAAGTGATTAAGAATGATTGTGATTGGAGGATCGCTGCATCAGATACCCGTAACATTACATGAGAACACGTCGAGTTCATTTGTTCCAACATCGCAGCAGGACCTACGATGCAACTATCACGCACACGACACGTACATTAAGATATTGATGCTCAAACATAACATTGTGCAGCTCTAATGCACCTTTTAAGAATCCCTGGCATTAATTGTTTTGCATATCTATAAAAAAATCCTAGTAATAAGTAATAACATGAGTTGTGTTTAAGGGGGTGGAGCGCGTTAACGAGCCCGGACTGAGGAGTCTCCGAATGGGCCGCCTGGTGCAGGAGAGGATGGTCCTCACCGTGGAGCCTGGGATTTATTTCATCAACCACCTGCTGGACCAGGCCCTGGCCGACCCCGCCCAGAACTGCTTCATCAACAACCAAATTCTGGCTCGATTCCGAGGCTTCGGAGGGGTCAGTAAACGCATCTCAGGGCTCTGACAGT
Source organism: Aphyosemion australe (assembly GCA_006937985.1). Taxonomy (NCBI): domain Eukaryota; kingdom Metazoa; phylum Chordata; class Actinopteri; order Cyprinodontiformes; family Nothobranchiidae; genus Aphyosemion; species Aphyosemion australe. The sequence goes on from SSNS01000089.1 coordinate 1,519,423, forward strand.
GATAAAATGAAAACTTTTTATGGGGTGTTTCACTAACCGGAATTTTTTTTTTCCGCAGGTTCGTATCGAAGACGACATCGCCGTGACGGCTGACGGCATGGAGCTGCTGACCTGCGTCCCTCGCACCGTGGAGGAGATTGAGGCCTTCATGGCCGACTCGGACAAACCCTTCAGCCCAGTCACCAGCGCCAAGAAACGCTGAATAAGAAACGTCTTTAGTGTAACGAGTTATTCTGCTTTGAAAATCAGGATTATTCTCACACAGACTTTCTTATTGTTTCATCCTTAAGATTTAATTATATAACTATGATTATAACTCTTAACTCGTTTAGAAAAGTTTGTAAACTTACAAAGAAAAATCATTTTATTTTTACAGTAATCATTTTCTAAACATGTATTCACAAAATAAAATGAATAAAGATTTTAAATTGCAACCTCATGCTGCAGATTTGTTCACTTATTTGCTTTTCATTAAAGTTTGAATCTAACCATCTAAAATGTGCTCTCAGGCACCAGCGCTCCATGACTAACGGGTCTGAAGGCCACAGAAACCAGTGCTGCTCATGGTGGCAGAAATCCAAGACACAGTCTCAAATACAAACAGTCGGACGTCATCAAAATTCTCATCTGTTTTCAAAGAGAGCAGAAATTACCAGAAGGCAGATAAGGGAATGTTTGGAACGGCTACAAATACTTTAAAATCCTACAGCCAGACGACACCACGGTGGGTTAAAAGGATGTTGGCGATCGCCAAATATCTACAGAAACCAAATCCAAACATCAGCATGGATGCCCGGCCAAGGGTACCCTGGTGCGTCTGTTTTATTTATTTAGACATTTATATTGAGCAGGAATTAATTCAGTTAACATTTTAATAAATAAAAACCAGATACATACAGACTTTTAAACAAAGTTAACTTTTAGTGTAAGCTGCAGTGGCAAATTTGGAAAACAAATTAAAAACATTTTTTTCATGCCTCTTAAAGGGACACTTTGCAACTTTTTCATATTTTTAAATCATTTTCTTGAGCCAGTATGTGCTAAAATGACCCTTTAGGGTTAATGAAAGGCCACCCAGCCCCTGTCGCCCCCTGTGGCCAGAATATTCCACTTGCAACTTCACAGTTGCCGGTCCGGTCTGTTGGGACTTAGAAAAATTCAGCTTGGCCTACCTAGCTCAGCAGTATGGCTCCAGCACGTTTCCTGCATGTTTTAGATCATGAACACAGCTGATTTGTTTAGTGACGAATCAGTCCCATAGAAACTAATGAAGGCTGGGAGGACATTTCAGCAGTTAGATTAAGGTGTTAAAAAGACAAACGCACAGCGAGGAGAGATAACTTTTACTTTCGCTTTCGCCAACGAACACTAGGGAGTGCTAAAAACAAGCCAAAACTGACTAGTGTCCCTTTAACGTATTCTAACATAGTATAGCTATAAATATATTGTGAAGATTAAAAAAATGGAAAAAAAAAATGTGATTCTCTTGCATTTGTCTAAAAATTTTCGCCAGTAACACGTTTTGGAGCGAAAAGAACCATTGGACCATCTGGTTTATCGGTGTTGCCGGACCTCCACACTTCCCCGGGTCCTCCATTCATTCCACACTCACGTATTTATCAACAGAACACCACTGGTGTGAGAGGTTCTCTGCTCAATAATATCAGAGAAGGAGAAACAGCCGGCTGCTACCACTTCAACTTTATGTGACAGTGTGAGTGTCCTGTCACTGCATCCCGATTGATCATGTGCCCTGGCTACTTGGCCACAGGGATATCCCTTTGGCTGACTGAATGACTATCACCCGGGGGTCTGGGGTTCAAGTCCTGCCCGGACCCTCGATTGTCCACCTTGCCACATTTAGGACAAACTACCAGAGTCCCAAAAAGAAAAACACCATTTGAAGTCACAGACAACAAAAGATGTTTGGACCTAGAAAACGACGACTGGTATTTAGCGCTATCTCGTTTCCTCTGATAATGTGGGTTTTCGATTCTGGCAGAAGCGTCTCAGGGAAGATACCTGAGGGGAGGGGTCAATGTTCTGTGACCGTGTTTACGTTCATAGCTTGTTCTGTAGATTCACTATAACAGCTCTAAAATGATTTTTAGCTGTCAAACAAATTTATAACACAAAGTAAAAAGTAAGGGACCCAGATCTAAACCTTGTGGGATTCCTGTTTGGCCATAAACCATCCCACTGGTGATCAAAGGCTTTCAGGTTTCCAGTTCAATTGTGGATTGCATCAAGTACAATGTGAATGAAAGGCTACAAAATCCACTTTGCTGTGGCTTTTCTAAAAGAAACAAAGAAGGTCGAGGAGTTGAAATAATCACACCTGCTACAAAACAACAGAGATCTAGACAAGGAGGATAGCTGAGCAAACGTAATTAACACCTTGTTTACACGTCCTAAAGTAGAGGTTTATAAACAGAGACTGGCACTTGTGAAAGTGTTTAAAATAAATATTTTTATTTGGATTACCTACTTTAGTTTATTACTTTGATAATTCTGTTTACCTAATTTAGTTATTTAAATATTAAATATATTTTACAATCCATCATTATACTATAAATGAAATAAAATTACATGACATTTTAATAATTAAACAAGCACATTATGACTCAGTATCAATTATATGAGTTTATGTTTATTTAGCATAAGATTTTATTCAAACAACCCTAGAGAGGCGACGTAGCAAATACCACCATACCTCCTGAGTCCTCGCCACCCATTTTAACCATTTTCTGATTTTTAATTTAAAATGTGTTTCTTAATATTTTCTTTTCACTCTGATATCAGTTCAAAATTTTCACAGAAAATCTATTGAGTCATCAATAAGAAAGCTATGTGGGTTTTTCCTCATTAGTGCTTTTTTATCATGTTTTATTTGATGAGTTGCATTGATTTATTTGCAGATTTTTCAGCAGAAATTGATATTCATCATTCCAGATCCTATAATCCATGTTAATTCTATAGTGTAACGCACCACAGTAGATCAGATTCACCTCACCCAAACCTATGAAACAGTCCAGTAGTTTTACACGTTGTGACTCATCCTTGTGATTCTGTGATTTTCATGTTTCAGCACCTCCTCTAGGCGAGAGGGTTTTTTAATTAGTCTCATTTTACTTTTGTCAAACAGCAGCTTAACACTCCAGGATTAAAATAGAAACATGCAACAAATAAATAAATTAAACCTTTGTTTTCAAATTAATGCTCAAGCAGAGATAAACAGAAAAATCCAATACTAGGTAAATAATACAATATTAGTACAATAAAAGGCCTGGTGAAGATGCTGGGCGGGAACGCTGCCGATTGGTTGTAACTCAGTCGGAAATGATGTCAACTCAGGAGGAAATAGGAAATGCATATACAGTATGTGGCGGGAACCGTTATTTAGGAAACCATGATTTGTTAGAGAGACGAGCGATGGAAGCCATTGCTGAATATAACATAGCAAACATAAGCGTGCCTACTATTGTTGCTTCCTCCATTGTGTCACTCTTTCTCTCTCTCTCTCTCTCTCTCTATATATATATATATATATATATATATATAATTTGTGCTCCAAATACCCCCAAGAAGGGTAATAAACTAACTGAACTGAAATTATATATATATATATATATATATATATATATATATATATATATATATATATATATATATATATATATATATATATATATATATATATATATATATATATATATATACTGTGTATAAATGCCTTGTTGATGCCAGAGGTCAGAGGAGAATGGCCAGACATGGTTGGAGCTGATAGAAAGGCAACAGTAACTCGCATAACCACTCGTTACAACCAAGGTCTGCAGAAGAGCATCTCTGAACGCACAACACGTGGAACCTTGAGGCAGATGGGCTACAGCAGCAGAAGACCACACCGGATGCCACTCCTGTCAGCTAAGAACAGGAAACTGAGGCTACAATTCACACAGGCTCACCAACATTGGACAATAGAAGATTGGAAAAATGTTGCCTGGTCTGATGATTTCTGCTGCGACATTCGAATGGTAGGGTCAGAATTTGGCAACAACATGAAAGCATGGATCCATCCTGCCATGTATCAGAGGTTCAGGCTGGTGGTGGTGGTGTAATGGTGTTGGGGACATTTTCTTGGCACACTTTGGGCCCCTTAGTACTAATTGATCATCGTTGCAACGCCACAGCCTACCTGAGTCTTGTTGCTGACCATGTCCATCCCTTTATGACCCCAGCGTACCCATCTTCTGATGGCTACTTTCAGCAGGATAATGCTCCATGTCATAAAGCTGGAATCATCTCAGACTGGTTTCTTGTGAGAAATTCTCATTTCCTTGTTATTCTTGTTTTTTCTCACTTTGGCTCCAGCAGCTTTTAAAAGTTATAATTTGCATAACACTTTTTAACACTTTTCATTAATATTTTTAACTTGTTTTTCCGTTTTATCGACTCACAATTAAACACTTTTACACCCTGCCACTGGAATGGTGAGTAAATAAAATCTGCATTTTTAATCAACAGGAAAGTTTTAAACATCTCTTTGAACCCTGGGAATCTGGTGGTTTTGTGAGGTAATTTTTGATAAGAAAAGACTTTTCTCTGTTTTTTTTTATTTTTGTTTTTCTCTCCTCAGATTCAGAAATCCCTCTGCCCAGTTATAATGAACTTCATGCTTGCTTGGTTGTCTTTGTTATTAGAGTTTGATCCTCCAGATAAATTGGCATTTCCTGAAATAAATAGGAATTCTCTTCAGGCACATCTCTTGGAGCTCTTGGAGTTTTTTTAGGGGCTTTTCGTTGAAGGTGTGAATAAAGTGCTTCTGTTGACTTGTGCTTTTTTGGATTCCATTGTGTAAATCAATAAATCTGGTTTTCAGCCATGCTGCAAGTAAATGTGAAAGAAATAACGTTGTAAATGAAAGTGTCTGTTGCAGCTCATCCATTGTGGGTCGAATGAGAAAGTTCGTGAAAGAAACCTCTTTAATGAAAAACATTTTGACGTTTCATTTTCAACCTATTCAGTGTTTTGGCACCAAAGAAGAATTCTGTTAATCCACATTTAATTTTTCCATCTGTTTCCTGTTGTGTCACTAAGACTAACATGGAGCTGAAAGTCCTACACAGCTACACCCACAGGATTTCCAGTCAAGGCCATAAAACAAATGAGATCCTTCAGAGTTTAAGGCGTTAAACCTCCAGACTCAAATTCACAAAACCATTGTGCATATATTGCATGCACATATTAGGATTTTGCACCTCTGTTTAATTCACAACGCTCTAACAAAAAAAAACGTATTCCTTTAGCCTCCTTTCCACTGGACGTGAAAGCGGTGTGAATAGTAATAGCGGCGTTTTACCCGTGAGCTCCCTTCCAACAGGGAGTGTTTCAGACGCAAAATGGGAGTAAATGCATTCCACGCCGCTGGTCCTGCAAAGTCACAAAATCATGGGAGAATTGCAACACCATGCCTGATTTCAGACGTTTACACAATAACAAGCAAGGAGAAAGACAGGTGCATGTATCCGAAAGGTCTGTGGCTTATTTTCTGTTCTGTTTACATCGGCTATGGGGGTTTCACAAGAAATGACATACGTTTAGCTGCACATGACTTTTATTTTGAAAGTTTCCAGATGTTTTACACTGCTGTTGTGTTTGACTTCCTGTCTGGCCCAATCTAAACAGCGACATTTTACGTGTTTTGGAAGCATAGCGTGTAAAAAACAGACTTAAAATGTAATGATAGCGTTCCTTCGCTTCTGGGACGCTTCCAAAATGTCACACTTTGCTGCTGTTGGAATGGAACTCGTCCACTATAACGGCGGCTAATTGCCACGAAGTACGTTTTGCGATGCTTTCACATCTGGTGGAAAGGAGGCTGTATTCTGCATTGCCAACCAAACAGCATCTCTCTGAGCGTGTGCAATGTACTTCTAAATGAGGTATTATGTGTGTATTTAGATGAAAACACACCCTTATTTAAGCATATTTCTACTGTGGCAAAAGCATCTACTTTTAAAGAGCTGCAGAAAAAAATTTAATATACCTTTTAATTAATATAAGAGTTAAATATACCTTCTCCTGGCAGCTGCTAGTATTTGCAGTTAAGAAAGAGAGACTCGAGCAAAAATAAGCAATCAGAAAAAGTTTTTTCTTCCCAAAAATAGGGCAGGTGTGTCAGGAAAAGTGTCAAATATTGTCTGTGGAAGAGTTTCTGACATTTGACCTACAAATTTACCGTGATAAAGTTTTATTGTTGTTTTACACTCAGAACAAAGAAACTTATGATTTTAGAATTCTGCAGCAGGTGGAGCTTCATGTTTAGAGGTTAGCAAACAGAAGCTAAAGCTGTAGATCTCTACAGGAGGGAGGGATTGGTGGAGAAACAGCTGTGGAGATCATTAGATGCAAGGCAGGTGTTGGTAATAAACTGAAAGCAGAAAACTGGGGGAGACGATGACTACAACGGTGAATAATAACAGAAAATGACTGAAAACTAACAACGTTTCAGCTAAGATAGGACACCATCATGCAGAAATCAGGTTCTGGATCTTTATTATCAAAGTTTTACTGGGAAATTCTAAATAAACCTGCTGAGATTCTATAAAAAATCTGATTTAATTTGAGTTTTCATTATAAATATGCTGCTTTTAAACCTATAACTGTGTGAATTTCTTTAAAAGATTTGTTCTTTTAAAAGAAAACTACTAAAGACATCCAACCATATGGAAGAGTTTAGTAGAATAATTTAGTAAGCAAACGTGAGAAAAAGACAGAACTGTGGTGTTATAACAAAACCAAGCACCCCCATACTATCACACCTCCTCCTCCGTGCTTCTCAGTGGAAAACCCCCATATGTGAACGCCGTCTGTTCATAACAGACATGAAACTTGCAGCCAAATCTTCGACATATTTCCATTAACTTAACCTCAATTCCTTATGTTATTCCCACCCTAATATTGGTCTCCACCAGCTGAGGCTTATTTGCAAATTCTGGATGACAAAGTTCTAATCCAAACACCTGAAAATATTCATTGTTTTTGTGTTTTATCCCCAGGTTTTAATACTTTTATTTTATAAAATTGCAGCGTCTTTAGTGTGTTGACCAGGATTTTATTGGATATCTGCAAGTCCTCCTTGGTCAAATAAAGGTTTAAATAAATAATAATAATAGTGACATTGTCTGAGAACAAGAGATTTATCATATAAAAGTTTGGTATTAGTGATTTTATCTAAAAATCACAATCTTTCTAGGTCTTTCTACCTTAAAAATCCTGAGATTTTCTTCATCAGAACCTCTACCTTACCTGCAACACAATAGTTTGAGTAGGTCGACAAAGGAAACTCTTCTTTTTCCTGAATATTGATATCCTATTAATAATAAAAGCACTGCAGAACAAAGAGGAAGTTCAGGATGAGGGCAGCCAGCTCTGAACTCTCAACACAGATGGTTTCATGCTGAATTTGTGCTGTTTTGACAGCAGAAGTGAAGCTGCTGTCAGAATTAAAGACATTTCAGTAAAACTCAGCTATTAAGGTGGATCCACAGGACTAAAGAAGAGCATGCAAGTAAAATACAATCATCTAACATTTGATCAAACTATAAGGAATGTTTTTATGTGTTTATGGGGGTGGGGCGTGGTAACAAGCTCGGATTGAGGAGGAGCCTCCAAATGGGCCGCCTGGTGCAGGAGAGGATGGTCATCACCATGGAGACTGGTATTTACTTCATCAGCCACCTGCTGGACCAGGCCCTGGTTGAATCCGACCAGAACTGCTACATCAACAACCAAGTTTTGGCTCAGTTCCAATACTTCATCGTGTAGAAGCTTTATTCCAAAAAGTTTCCAAAATGTCTCAAAACATTGGTGAGAATTCTCCCTTTTCCTTGTGTTCGTTGCAGAGCTTCACCTTCAGTTCTCTGGGATTTTTAACATGTTCAGAAAAATCTGGGACAAGTTTCCTCTTAGAAAGTAGTCATAAAGTTTTGGCTCGGATCTGGAACTCGTCTGTATAATTTGTCTCAATTTAGTTTGAAGGATGAGAAATGTAGAAGGGTAGAGTCCCTTCTCCGGGTCAGGGACGAGGTCCTGCCCCAAGTGGAGGAGTTCAAGTATCTGGATGGATGCAATACATTTACTGATGAGTTTAAAGTTTAACTGGTGACAAATGTGTGTAAAATGAGTGACAGATTAAACATTTTTAAATGATAACACATATTTCACCCTTTTATGTAAAACCTAGTTCCTTTTCCTTCTCCGAGCCTGCCTGTCAGCACCTCCTGTTTGGGATTCTGCTGAGCTCCTCGGATCATGGTGCTCCTGTTCTGTGCAGCTCCGTGTTGAGGAAAACATCCCGGTGACAGCTGACGGCGTTGAGCTGCTGACCTGCCTCCCGCGCACCGTGGAGGAGATTGAAGCTTTCATGGCCGTCTCTGACAAACCTTCCAGCCTAGTCGTCAGGGCTGAGAAACGCTGAATAAGAAATGTCAGTGAAGTCTGAGCTCTGTGTAATTCTACAGGGAAACTGGAGGTGTAATTTGTTATTTCTATGGAAGAGCAGCTTTACTGGTGATTTCTAGAATAAACACAATTCTCATTTCAGGGTAGAAACTTAGTGATCTCCAGAAATTATTGAAAATTTAGTAAAATTGTTGTTCTTTTCAACACGTTTACTCACAATATATAATATAATCTTATTTTGAAGCCTTGTACAGATTTTCTTACATCTCATAGATGAAGATGATTATTTACAGACCCATCTGTCAGCTTAACTCCTGCAGCTTCTTCTTTTTCCCTAAATTCTTGCTTTATAAAACAAATACAATGGCTCCTTTCTTTTCATACATCAGTATCTGACACTATGTCATTTTGATGGAAGGTTGCAGCCTTAAATTTGAATCCTGTTGGTCTTTTTTTAAGAATGCCGCACACTTTGGTACTGGTCTATGTCCATTCCTGGTCACTCTGCATCGGTTCTGAGGACAGGTGATGTTTTACAGGATATGCAGTCCAGAAATAGATGGAATGAGCTGCAGCACCATGCCACCCTATAAAGATTATTTAAAGGTTCGCTGTGGTGATGTTTATCACCCGCTAGATTTCATTCCAGAATTTCTTTTAACTGAGATGATGTATGTTGAGAACTTGTTGTAGAGTAAGACTGTCACAGCATACATGGGACGAGGTGGTAATGGGACGAGGTGGTAATGGTATAGTAACCTGACCATTCATTCTGTCTGCGTTAACTGGCAGAGCAGAACAGGTTTTCAAAAAATAAAAGAACTACACCCAGGTATCCGTGATAGAGGAGACTCTAAAGGTTAATGCAACAATTTTAAGCAAATATCTCTCCCCCAATGTGTGGCGCTTTGTTCATGTGATGCTGCGACTCTGAGCTACTCTGAAACCAAAGTTTTGCTCATTGTTCATAGACCAGCGTAGCTGGTTACCAGCATATGTTGTGTTTCCAGCATGCAAAGCTGGTGATTGGATGCTGGTCCATAATCCCATGTTGGACCAGCATACTGAATCAGCACCAACTTTGCTGGTCTATGCTGGTACGTCATCACCATGTGTTAGCCATGTTTGGTTAGCTGTGACGGCCATTTTGAATGAGACTGACTCCAAATGTTGATCAGCTGTAGGCAAAAAGCCCAATAAATACATCCTGAGCGTGTCATTAACATCTGTCCAGTGGTTCATCAGGTGTTTTACACACACACACACACACACACACACACACACACACACACACACACACACACACACACACACACACACACACGTACACACAACTGTAATTGGATCACAACCATGAATCTTTTGAGTTGTAATAAACATTTTGACCACTAGATGGCAGTAAGTATCTGAAGTATCAGTTAACACTGACTCAAGTTGGAGTACAAAACCTTTTAGTCTGATCTTTTGGGAAAGTGTTTTGCTTTCATTGTTAAATAAATCTATTGATTAGTTGTTAAACAGTTTCATTTTCAGTTTAAACTTCAGCTTCTAGACAGGATTTCCAAGTGGATCATCTCTGAAAGATAATCTAGAGCCTACCAGGTGATGATCTGAATTTACCAGCATTTAAACTGAGAACAAACACCCTCGGTTATGGATTTCTGAAAGGTGACCATGTTGAAGGATTTGTCTGTCATCTCCTGCCCTCTGGTGGAAATAATGTGCAACAACACCCAGGATTAGCCCTGAAAACTTTGCAGTCTTTTCTTGGCTTCATTCCAGGTGAGAAGAGACCCTCTGGTTTTGGACGGAGTCAGGAATGTTATACTGGTTTAGTTTATTACACAAACACTTTATTATATAGTTTGTTAACTTCCAGTGGCGTCTCTGGTAGGATAAGCCACATGAGGCACAACAACCCAACATGTCTTTCAGATGTGTATCATTTTCCAAACAGTAGTTGTGTGACTCTTGAGTAAAATTATTAAATATGTTCTTTTATGTCTTTTTGTTGGGCAGAAGTCACCAGAAGTATGTTGGTGCAACAGCTCTCACACCAGAGGCCACATTCACAGCTGATACATTTAGGTTGACCTTGGACTTATCAACATCTCCAGGTTTTATTCTGTATGTGTGCAAAACATTTTAATATGCTGGTGAAGGTTGTCAGTCATCCAGGCCATGGTAATCCAAAGGGGTTTCAAGAAACCAAAGAAGTCCAGTTGCCTGAGAGATGGTTGATATAAGCATCAGGCAGTTTCATGGATAAGGTGAGATACAAATGCCACGTTTTCAGCTGTATTATTATAAACAATACATATTCTACAAGCTTGTATTCAGACTATTATCAAAAATATCTGATGGGCCATCGACAGCTAGAAGAAGACTGGGATGGCCCAAAATAAATTAACAAATTTCCAGCTCAAGATAGTTTAATAAATTACAGTAGGCCCGGGCCGCCCGGCCCAAAATCATCATCAGCCCACCGGCAAATGCTCTCATCCCTCTCTATCCTTGATTCGGTGGCACAGGGACAGGGATCAACCTTAAATGAGGCTCCAAACACCAATACTTAGGAATGACACCAAGAAGCTAACGTTAGTGTAACGGTTTATTCCAGTTAAACGATTCATGTAAAACAAGAACAAAAAAAACAAGCTGGAAAATGACCATTTGAGTCATGAGCTGCATTATAACCCTGTTTTTTTTTTTTAGCTCCGCCCCCTCTTGAACACTTCTGGAACGCACCTTCTCTCCGGAGGTTACTTCAGAACTTGAACAGATATACAGTACTGGTGAATGAGAGGTAAGTTTGGAGGGAATGTTTATAAAGCAAACCAACAGCTGATAATGGATGAGCATTAAACCCAGAACAACCTTTATCTCACACGCAGTCATTCAAACTTATTTACATTTTTAAATATTTCACACCAGCTGCTTTTACACCACCAACCCTGGGTTCATTATTAGGTGTGTGTTTCTGTGTAAAGTTCATAAATAGCTCCTATCTGAGAGCTTCTAGAACAGCATCTGTGTTCTAGCTAAGCTAACAGCAGCTCTTCTCTGCTTTAATAGCAGTGTCAATGTTTAAGTAAATTTATTCACTTTCTGTGAATAAATGTGAATGAAGAAATATTTATTTAATGCATTTCTTATCCAAAAAGACAAAATACTTTCTCAACTTGAATAATCATGTTAAAGGAACTAGAGGCAGGATCTTTAAAAAATCTGTAAAAAATGAAACATGTATGTTCATTTTTTCAAAGCTAATGGGTGATGAAGTGTTATAAACCAAAAAGAATGAGGCCACCCATGTATCGTTCCATTTTCTTGAACAGGCTGTTTGCTGCAAAATGCGCTGCAGTTCGGTCACGAATTTCCCGCGCTGCCCTACGGATGTGGCGTCAATTGACACTGCTTGCGCGTTCACGACAGCTTCAAAACAGAAAGAAAATGTGTTCGACACTGCAGATCGGTAGGTGGAGCTAATGCACCTTAAGTTGCTTGCCAAACGCCAAACTCCAAAAGAAGAACTGTGGGAATGGATTCTACTGCAACCAGCAAACGACCAAGCGTGGCACAAAGGAAGTTTATTCAGCGGCATCTCGTGAGTCAAAAACCAAATATGGTAAAAGACAGGCAGGGACCCGAATCTATATCGGATACGTGATTGACGAATGGAGGCTGCTTAAACTATATCTTAGACTCAAAAAGGATGCTGCCATGGCTCATTTCCTAGTGAGCAGGTAAGAAACATTATAGGTTGTGTTTAGAGATGATGACAATGATCTGACCTCACCGATGACTCAGAGAGAGCTAGCGTGCAGTAGCATTAGCTGTGATCATGCTACAGTAATAGCATTAGCTGTGATCATGCTACAGTAGTAGCATTAGCTGTGATCAGGGCTGCAGCGTGGATTGCTTCGCCGCAATATTGTCCGTGAGAGCGGCGGGGAGTTGCCTTTTCAGCGTGAGATATTGGAGGTGTGGCGTGAGAGCGTGTGAAGAGGGTCAGGTAATGGTATTTTTGTGTTTGTGTAACATAGCCGTCTGTGCACGCTCCCGTGCTGGGCTGCAATTACTCGCAGAGCCGGGCGCGTCGCTCGTGAGCATCGTTTCTTTTTTCCTGCCTCTAGTTCCTTTAAATAATAAAGATTATGATTTTTTTTTATTTTTGCAATTTTGTATAAAATGCTGTGAATTTTAGGAGCTGTTTTAAAGCCATACTTTGCAACTTTTTCATATTTTAAAATCATGTTCTTGAGACAGTATGTGCTAAAATCACCCTTTACAGGGTTAATGAAATGTCACTCATTCCCCCACCACCCTCTGTGGCCAGAATATTGCACTTGCAACTTCAGAGTGCCGGTCTGGTCCCTGTTGGACTTAATAAAGTGGAGCTGACATACCTGGCACTGCAGTCTGCTTCCAGCATGTTTCCTGCTTGTTTTAGATCATGAAAACAGCTGATTTGTTTGATTTAGTGATGAACCACTCCTGTAGACACTAATGAAGGCTGATGAGACATTTCAGCAGTTAGATTAAGGTGTTAAAAAGATGAACGCACAGCGAGGAGATAAGTTTCACTTTTGGTTCTAGTCAATGGACACTAGGGGGTGCTAAAAGCAAGCCAGAAACTGCAAAGTATCCCTTTAATAGTCCACCTAGCTGTTAGCCCATCAGTCCTGTTGGACCTTTAGCTTTCTGTAAGCAGTTTGACAGAAATTATTTAAAACCTTTACACAGAAACACACTTTAAAAAAGCTGAAATATCCTTTCATCTCCATGGAGGCGATGCCTTTCTGCTCTTGGTTTAACCTGATCATGAAACAGCTGATTCCTGGTTTAACAGCGTCCTCATCGTGTCTTGTTGCAGCAGAGATCTCAACTCTGTGGTGTAGAAGAAACGTCCTGCAGATCTGCTCTACAAACGGTTAAATGGTCTCTCCTTCACAGGCAGAGCAGCTGCTGGTTGGCCCCCAGAGAGAAACAAAAGATGCACGATAATTCTGGATCTTCCTCGTCCCAAACTGAGAACCGCTCCTCCTGATTCATCAGCCGGTATGAAAACCTGTCTTCTTCAGCATCAGCATCATTGAGTCTGCTGTAGGCGAGGTCCCGCCTGTCCTTGTCCCCAAGCTGAGTCGGGTTCTAATTCTGGTTCAGCCCGGTAGAGAGCGCTAGCTGCGACCCCGATGCGTGGTCTGTTTGTGGGCCATGCGTGAACACGAAGCACAGCATGTGGTTTTGTAATAATCGTACACGCAGAGGCGAGCCTGGACCACCACGTTACAGTTGAAGTACTGATCCCTGCAGTTCTCGTCTGAAACAAACAAACTTCGTTAGTTCTCAGGATCAGTCTGATCATGTGTTGACAGGGATGCTAAAGCCATCAGGAACCGGCGAGCTCAGCGCTTTTCCAGACAGCTGACTGACCTATGTGAGGTATGCAGGGATCGGGGCTGCAGTCCTCCCTCTCTGCTGGTCTCAGCTGCTCATCACAGCCCTCAGAGGACAGCCTGTCGTCAGACAGACAGCGGACCTCCCGCACACGGAAACCTCCCTCGCAGGTCTTTGAACACTGGAGCAACATGAATCAGGAGTCAGGATGGTGTAAACAGAACGATTCTGTCATCACGCCGTGGAGAACCACGACTCGACCCGCTCGTCTGCAGGACTCTAACTCAGCTTCTGTTTTACTTCTTTAGCTGGATTTCACACAGCTTTATTACAACAACTTCTCATAAGGAAACAGTTAATAATTTACTGGATAAATTTGGAAAAAACAACCGGAAATCTGATCAAACATCTTGTTCTTATGGCGATACTGACTGTAAAGCAATACCTGTTATTTCTTCCCGACATTTAGATTCAAATAAATAATGATTCTTTTCTAAATATTTGCATTAAAATATGCAAGATTAAGTTTAAAAATTTAAATTCAAATGTGTAAATATTGAAAACAACAGTTTTATAATAAAATCAAAAAGTAATATTTAGTATAAAATCTAAAAATGCCAATCTAAATATTTTTAAATAATTTAAATATTTTAATTAGAACCAAATTCTGATTTATGAAACTAAATATTTACACTCAAAACTCCATATGCAACGTTAAGGCTAAAACTCAATATCAATACAAAATATCCATCATTATATCTACATGTTTAGAATGTATTTACATACATGAAGCCCCCTATTAAAATCAAATGTAAACATAATCTAATCGTTTGTGATTGTACTCACTGAGCTCCAGTCCGTGTGGTACCACTTAGCTCCACAGGTCTTCAGGTTGCAGCTCTGCTGACTGAGCGGTCGGTCCAAAGATGAGCATTCATACGGTGGCATGAGGGTGACTCCTTCTTCTGACTTCATTAAACACACCACTGACCTCTGCTGGCTGCCTGGACCACACTCTGCAGAACACTGCATCACAAAAACAACAGTTGGGTGCAAAATTCCTCCTTGACCCCAGAGACCCCTGTCGCCCTCCTACCTGACTCCAGGGACCCGTGAACCACTCGATGCCATTCTCACATGGGCCGTTGTTGCAGACCTGAGAGTCTGCAGGGCGTTCGCTGCCACAACCCTCGAGGGGGAGGCTGCTGATGTGGTTGTTCAGGCAGAGGACCCCCCTGCTGCGAACACCCATCCCACATTCAGCAGAACACTGAAGGAGGAAAAGTTCAAATCTGTCATCATTCACAGGCCTGGTGAACAGGGGCGTGTCCAGGGAGTGGCCTAGGGTAGCACATGCCACCCTTGGAATCTGATTAGCCACCCCAGGTGCCCCCCACTGAGTTCCATTTAGATTGACTTTACATAAGCCCAAAAGGTAGGTGGCAGCAGCAAACACCTTTAACATTGGTTTCTAGCCCTGGGTATTTCTGTATTATTATTATTATTTATTTATTATTAAGCTCCAGTCCCACTCCACTCCAGCTGGAGGCCAAGAAGTGGCTTGCTAACCACCACAAAACAGAAGAAGATGAAGAAGAAGAATAAGAGAGCAAAAACTTATCATGGCACAACATGGAACTCACAAAATGAAAGACTTTGTGAGGGTCGTTTTTGTAAGGGGTAACCCCCCCCCCCCCCCCCCCCCCCCCCACCCCCCAGACAAAATCAGTATAACCATAGGTGCCACCCATGACTAAAAAAGTGCCCCACCTGGGCCCCCCCATTTTAAAAGGCCTGGACACGCCACTGCTGGTGAACCAAACATAGTAAAGAAAATCTCTGGGCGCTTGTTGCTTTCAGCATTTAACATCATTAATGAAGTAGAAATAACTGATAATGTGTGTACGGTTGATTTACCAATAAAGAAACAAGTAAACAACACAAATCTACGCTGGCTTGAAGCATCGATGCAGGAAGTGCAAGATGGACGTTCCAAACTCTGACCGCACTTTAATGGTCAAAACAAGTATCAGATGATCTTCAGATCAAAGCAGCGGTCTCTCTGACACAAACCTTGTTGGCCCACTCGGTGTAGAACCAGCTCTTGGCGCAGGCCCCCATGTCGCAGTTTTCCACATCGACGGGTCGCAGATTCATGTTGCACTCTTCATCCAGAACAAAGTCGCCCACGTTGCTGACACAATGCACCTCTCTTGACCTTTGACCCAACCCACATGGTACCGAGCACTGTGGAGACAAACTACAGGGTCAGGTCTCTCTGTCACCTTTAAACCCTGACATTATGGTTGACATCAGACATTAAGTCTTCTTTAACCCTTTAACAACCAACAATGAAAATGTTTTTCTCTACCTTTATTCTGTTAATTTGGGGTCATTTCTGTTAGAATTGTATTTAAATTAATATGTTAAAAAATCACATTATTAATAATAATTGTAATATTATGGTAATATTAACATATTGTTACCTTTTTATTCAAATTCATTTTTTGTACATTTTTCTTTTCCATTTTATTCTTAAAACTTTTTTGTCTTTCTGATTTATTAGCAGATTTAGAAGAAAATGGGTAAAGAAAAAACTTCTCTAAGAATATTTTTGTTCTCATTTTGTAAACAGACTGAATTCCTGTTCATGAGTTTAAACATAAACATGTTCCGCTATGGAAGCTCATTTCTCCGATACGTCTTTTGTTTTTCTCTCCAGTGATTTAAATGGCTTTCCATACGAGGCTACTGAAATAGCAGAAATGTTTAAGTTTTCATTTTCATGAAGTCTGGAGAGAAATTATTATTTAGTAGAAAATAGATCTGAATGTTTTTGTTTGCTTATCTTTCATGAATTAGGAAAAAAAATAGCAAATATGTAACTTTTTTTAAAACTGAATGGACAGAAAATATGGTCAAACTTAGAGTTTGACTTTTTTATTTACGTTTTTTGTCTCTCAGGGCTTCCGTAGAAACGTGAACATGAATGAACGTGTGATTCCAACTCACAGCGGTCCAATCGGAGCGGATCTGCCACTCGCTGCAGATCTTCAGCTGGCAGGTGCTGGCTGTTTCGGGTCGCTCTAGGTGTCGGCACCGGCTCGTGTGGACGTTGAGGGTTCTGTTGGCGTAAACCTGACGACACAGAACCTGCCGGTGCTGCATGCCCAGGCCGCAGGTCTTACTGCACTCTGACCACTCACCGATATCCCAGCTAACCACACAGAAACATGATGTTAGTACCGATCTGGTACCAAAGCATCAGAACCAGATACTCCAGGTTCTGAAAGCTGTGAGGAGCAGTTTTATGTTAAACTGCATTTTAAACAGAAATGCAGCAGAAATCTGAATTTATCGACAACAGAAAAGATTCTCACAACGCCGGGCACGGCTGCAGGTTGCAGGCCTCCTCCTGCTGCGCGGGTCGGCTGCTGCTGTCACACAAACCGTCAGAAACCTGGACGTGATTCAGCCGCTGGACGCAGTGAAACACGGAATACCTGAAACCTGAAACAGAGACAGGTCTGACTTTCAGCTCTTCAGCCAAAATGTCACTAAACACATTCAAGTTCATTTTGTTGGCTGCTCTACACTTTTGCTTTTGGATAAGACATATTTGTGTCTGATTGGCCTAACAACTGAAAAACAGCAAAAAAAATAGGAGGGAAAGATGCTAACATGCTAATGCTTGAAACTCCAACGTTAACTTTATAACAACTAATGAGAATTTGATTTACTATATATAAACTGCAGAACTGTAAAGAAAACCAAGATCAACAGAAATGTTAAATCTGCTGCTAGTGGCTCATTAGGGTCACCATGGTAACCACCAGGTCTAATTAAACCTGCTTTTATTATTTAGGGAAACTGGTTTTCTTACTTTCGTTATTTTTTGTGATATTTCAGCTACTTTAACTTTTAATATCAACTACAATGTGTTTTTTTAAATATCTGAGTTTCACCTCAGGTCTCAGGAGGATATAGCTGAAATCCGTGGAAGCTTGGGTTCAGTCTTACATCAGGGAGAGAGTCGGCAAAAATGCTCTAAAAAAGTTTGTTGCATTTTACTAATTATATCTGCACCCAACCCTCCACTGGCTCCAAGCATTACAGCACATTATTCCTGATTCAACCGCGTGTTTATCTGATCTTTTCTCAGAGCTGCCGGGCGTTAAAAGTCCTGACAGGATAGTATTAGTGAGTATAAATACGTCTCTCATGCTGCGGTTTCTAACCTTTTCCACAGGAGGCGCTGCACTCCGTAGCTCCAGTCATCTTCCAGTTGTACTCTCTCTCCCGTCTGGGCGGTTGGACGACAGGTACCTGGTTGTCAGGGCGACGAGGCGGATGCCTCCCCCCTCCTGCAGGAGTAGAGTTTTCCTGCTGCTCATGTCCATCGTGTCCAGCTTTCTCTAAGACACAGAATCCACTAGATTAGAGTCCTGGATGACGATTAATGATGATGAATGAGTTTGTTTTACCTTCAGGCCTGTGGTTTGGATTCTGAGGTGTGTTTGGTTTCTCAGATGGGACGATGTACTCATAGTGAACACCCGGATTAGGCTGCTGGAATATCATCTGGGGAAAAGTGGAGGAGGTTTGCAAACTATCCCCAAATAATTTGTGGTTTTGAGAGATTGATTTATTCTTTACTTACATAAACATCCAGGATTTCGTTGGTGGGGCCTTCAGCAAGGAAGGATTCCCCGGCGGTGCTTCTGATCTCGTTGGGTCGGCGGTAAGTGAACATGGTCCCTCCACCCTCGTACTTCCCGGGTCGGTCAATAGCCCAGTTCCCATTGATGATGGATCGCCCCGAACGGCTTCGCAGAGCTGGAGGAGACCAAAGGTTCAGGACCACACCATCAGCACCAACGCCGCCAAAATACAAGATATTTTCCACTAATTTCATGGATTAAATGCATGAAGCCATTAGGAAAGCATGAAGAGTGTAACTTTAGACAGGCTTGTAAGAGAGTGTTTGGACAGCTAAGAACACTAGATGTCCACAGGGAGAACAGAGACCTATTCAGAAGGAAATAAAACGGCTCCTGGGACACAGAGAAGAGGCTGTCGGTGATTCCAGATGGAGTTTTGCTTCTGCTTCCTGTAAACATCTGCAGCATTAAAACGTTTTAAAGGAACTTCTGTTACTCAATGTCTAACCCAAGACTTTTATTTTGAAACTGGAACTTCAGAAGGAATAGTTTCTGTTTTATAAATAATTAATTCTGCATTCTGAACAGCCTCTGTTCAGAGAAACAGAGTTCTCTATGATTAATGAGCTAACGGCTAGTCCGGGTACAGCCAAGACTAAAGAGTAAATAATAAATGGAATTTATTTATAGGCCACTAAAACTCACTTTTCACCTACTCACTCACACATTTATGATGATGTTAACCCTGCAGATCTAAATGAGTCTGTTGTTGAACCGTTTTGAGATTTTACCCACCCAGATAGTTCCTGCTCTTCATCATCTCCGTCACGTTGATCTTCCTGGCTCCTTCTGGGATCTCCACTATTCTGTGGTAGCCGATCTTAGACAAACTGTGTTTGTAGACTCCAGAGACGAGCCTGCAGGTCGTGTTGTCGCCTCCACAAACGCCACACCTGTCCATCACCTTCCCCGATCCCAGGTACTCATCGCAGCCGAGGCTCTGTGAGAGGGAGAGCGAGGGTTGATGGTGAGAATGAGAATAATAAAGTTTGATCTCCATCAGTCAACAGGACTGAGAGAAGAACCGTTAAATAAATCACAGGACGTGGTTAACATCAGCAGTCCATAAATTCACCCAAACCAGCAGTGAGAGCAGTGAAGTGTGCTAGCAGGTGTTCGAGGAGCCAAACGTGAGCTGCTGCAGACCAGAAGGTCCAAAACTAACATTTTTATTTATGCCTCAGAGCCGCTGACGTTTCCCTCCTGCTCTCTTAGTCCTCATGTCCTCACTGATGTCATTTTATAAATGGAACTCCTCCTAGATTGAGCTCTCCATGGCTACCATAACCCTGAAGACAAACGGCATAAACAAATTTACAGGACGTGGACAATAATTCATCCATCTCAACGGATTCTGCAGCCATAAATCAGCAGCAGACGCACGGCGAAGCCGACGAGCGGCAATGAGAGGATAAACAGCTGGAGAGAGTACAGAAAACGGCTGAAAATAGGGAGGAAGACAAAGTGGAGGTAGAGGAGGAACTGGGGCAGGTAGAGGCCGGCGTCTGCCAAAACAAACACGAAGTGGCTCCTTTCACACAGGAAATAGTAAATGATGGAAAACGGGGGAGAGGGAAAACAAGAGAGCAGAAATAATGACTGCTGAACAGTCCTGTGGTCGACTTCTCAGCCCAACGAGGAGCTTCGAGGAACCAGAATCCCACAACACTTCGACACAGATGAAAGAACGGCTGGCTTTTATGATCTCACTTTACACACCAACAAACACGGGGCACGAAAGACCAAGCGTCAGCCAATAAAACGACTCGTAAGGTAAAAGACATCAGAGGAGGTTTGAAGTGGTTCGTAGTGTCTGTCTGCTGCTGGAGCGACCACTGTGAGTCCGTTAGAACAATAAAGTCTTAACAGCCATAAACGTATTAAAGCAAAAAGATGGAAGTGAGATTTTCAATCACAGGAGAAAAAGAAACGTTTTAAAGAAATAAGCCAAAGTTTCTAGAGTTTTTTCATATTTAGTGACACAGAGAGCAATTTTTCTTGGTCCTATAATATCATTTCACACTAGAGTCTGAAGTTACTGTGGGTTTAGTTAAATCTTGGAAATAATGCGAGTAATCTGCTAGCATGTGTTGCATGACTCTCAGCTAGCACCACAGTCAAATGGAGTCAGTTTATGGAGGACCCACTTGTAAATGTGATGGTTCATCTCAAGTAAATACATGTAGATCAGTTTTATTCATATTTTCTGATTTAGAGACATTTTTGTTTGGTAGTGTGGATTAGCTTTGGCGGCCATCTTTAAGGAGTCGACTGTGAGTTTAAACCGGTTCTAGCCAAGCATCAGTGGTTTCCTTTTACTACGTTTCATTAAAGTCAATCCAGTGGTTCATCAGATATGTTGGTAACAGACTAGGACTCTGATGGTTTAATAGTAAAATAACAAAAAGTCACTAAAACAAATAATACAAATATATATAACAGATGGAGGGACCGAGAGACGGGCCCGTCCCTCATGACATGATGATGGTTGCAGATTTGAGAAAATGAACAAAAGTTTTTAGTTTCATGAGACAGGCTGCATGGTGGTGCAGCTGGTAATACCCATGCTTTGCAGCAAGAAGGTTGCAGGTTCAAATCCAAGCTGTGACCTTTTTGCATGGAATTAGCATGTTCTTCCTGTACATGAATATCTTTCGTCATGCGTGTTGGGTTAACTGGTGACTCTAAATTGTCACTAGTTGTAAATATTTGTGTTCATGTCCCTGTGATGGACTGGAGACCTGTCCAGAGTGTCCCCCACCTCTCACCCAGTGACTGATGAGGCAGACACCAGCTTCACGTGACCCTACTGAAGACCAAGCTGGTAAAAAAAGGGTGACTCTTCTTAGACCTTCTTCTCATGACTTGGTTGGATCTCTGAAACAGTTTTAGACTCGTTTATGTTTTAATTTCAATCAGAAGGTTTTAGTTCCCATAGAGATCGGATCTAATTAGATCTAATTAGATCCCGCTGATCTATAGGTGGTGCATCCCAAGGCTCTGTTTTAGGTCCATTCCTGTTTGTACTACATATCTACACCCACTTAAACACTCATTAATAAATCTATCTCGAGATCTTCTATCCCTTTAACTCAGATGACATTCAGCTGTTCTTTTTCAGTAAACTACACCTTCAAGACACCAGCTAAAAACTTTCTGACTTCTTAGATTATTTATTGGATTATTTAAATGACTAAACTAATGGCCATTTTGGCCTGACCTTAGGTGAACCCACCCTTAGCAGATCTCAGACACCAACCTCAGAGACCACATCAGTGTGTCTTTTTGGGAGGTTTCTGCCATGTGGACAGGAAAATCGCGCTGTTTTCTGTGGAAATAAAGCTGGATTTTTAAAATGTCACTAAAGCCCACCTTCATCTGGAAGCGGTTATTCGCGTCAGAGCGGGAGACGAGCCTCCCAGTCGAGCTGTGAACCCAGAAATCCCAGATGAGACTTTCCCACACAATGAGATGAGTTTTAAAGCCATCTTCCTGCACCGTTGGTGAACCAAACCGAACTCAGTTTAGCCTAAAGAGGAGCTGGAGAATTGGATTCAGTCGTTGCGGTTTAAAGTTTCATTTCTTTTTTTATTGAACAACACGTCTGTCCTCAGAGGCTCATAGATCAGCGACAGCAGCAATTCCACTGAAGACGTGAGGTTTAAAGGCTGAAAGCTACAGAAATCATGGCATCTAGACCGCTGGTGCTCAGTGTGAA
Organism: Aphyosemion australe; assembly: GCA_006937985.1. Taxonomy (NCBI): domain Eukaryota; kingdom Metazoa; phylum Chordata; class Actinopteri; order Cyprinodontiformes; family Nothobranchiidae; genus Aphyosemion; species Aphyosemion australe. Next base: position 1,541,725 of record SSNS01000089.1, read on the forward strand.
GACAATATACTAGCAGCTGCAGGGCCGAGCGGTGCAAATATACAAATTTAGAACATAAAACGTGTGCTTCTGTTATTAAAGTAAAGTTTTCTTTTCAAGGAGCATTATTGCCACACTGGATTAAAAATAAATAAATAAATAAATAAATAAATAAATAAATAAATAAATAAGACAAAGACATAGTGTCAAGATTAAACTCAAAATGTTGAGACAAAAGTAAAAAGTACATCACATTATTTCCAGATATGTGACCTGTACCATGTGATGTGGTTTATATTTTAGTTTGAGGTATCAGGTCTGTTTCGCCTGAAGCTTTGAGAAAAGCAGGAACTCTGGTTCCTGTCCGACTTGTCCGATAGTGTTTGGTCCAGCAGCAGCTGTGTATGCCCAGACTGTCGAGCCACTCTAGTCTCATGTCATTAACAGATTGATCAGGTTTTAAATCTCAGAATGACAGAAAAGGCTGTCTTCAGTGTTTTCACTGATTAACAGGAGCGTGATACATAATAAAAACAACAGAAAAATAAAAGCAGGTTAAAACATCAGGATCGATAGCCTAATATTATTTATAATGAAGATGAATTATTTATTAAAATTAATCAGATGTAACACTTTGAAGGTCCCTTTTTTAATGCTACTTAGTGCATTATTAAGCATTAATAAACTATTATATAAAGTATTAACAACTGCTTATCCATGTAGCACATTACTAGGCAGACCCCCCTGGCCCTTTGTCCTAACCTTAAGGACACTTAATAGTTAACAATACCGTACACGTTAATAAAGGAATCCTTATTGTAAAGTGCTACCGAATCAGAATATCATGCTGGGAAAAAAACCTCTGAGTTTCTCCAGACCTCTAGAAGTGTATGAAATTACAATGTTCTTTTTTTTCATTAGATTTTATTTTAAAGCAACACTAAAGAGTCTTTAACACTTTAAGCTATTGCTTTCAAACTGATTTAAAGATGGAATATGGAACATTTTAATAAAAAGCTATATTTTAAAAAAATAATACCTCCATGGGGCATTTAGAAGTGTGAAGAATGAATGTACCATTTTTTTCTTTAAAAGCTATATTTAAAAAAATAATAATCAAAATTTTATTTTGATTGGGCACGACACTGGGTTTATGTTTACATCTACCAGCCACCAGAGGGCACTGTTGTGGTAAAAAGTCTGGGACTGTGTAAAATGGTGGACTCGTCAAGCAGCTGCTTTTGAGCCCAGAAGATGTTCTAACGGTAAATACTGTTGTAAAATAAACTTATTAATAGAAATTAGTCCTTACCCTGTACAATTCGTCACTAGACATGGTGCTGGCTGATCACTTCATGTATCAGCGGTGAACAAACACCCAGACGGCTGGAAAATATTTTCTGTTTTTGCGATACCACTTATAAACACTAGATGTCGCCAGAATGTCCGCGTTCCATATTCAACTTTTAAGTGGTTCTTGAGGAAGAAACTTGAGCAATGTCACATGGGACAGCAATCTGCAGCCCTCTGCTGACCAGAAACGGCAATAAACATTTTTGTGGGACGAGTAGGAACACTAGTCTGCTTTACGCCAATTGCTATTTACTGTGGTGGTAGCTAACAAAAAGGCTAGCAGTTAGCTTTTTTGATTTTGTCGACCGTTAATAAAAAGAACAAGAAGAAGGAGAATTTTGCTTTTTCTGTTGGCATCATGGCGGAGCCTGGAAGTAAAAGTAACAGAGTAATGTCTTTGGAGGCAAAGCAAAGAGCTAAAACCAGAGTGAACACTGGCATGGCCTACACTAGTTTGAGGGAGCTAAAGGAGGCTACAAAATCACAGACTGATAGTGACCTGGCTTTGTTGCTACTGGACTAATAATATTTTATTGTCCAAAAATGTGGATCTTTTACTTAGTTGGCTCAAGTTAGTGTTAGCTTGTTGTTAGCTACAGCATGCTACGAAAGGGTTGTTTACAACAGTTGTAATTCCACTTTCAACCAGTAGGAGGGAGAAGCAGGAAAATGTATTTATTGTTTCTTTAAACCCTCAGTAATAAAAACACAACAAATATAGTCTGGCTGAGTTAGCTTCATTGTGCTATTCTTGAAATTATTATTTATTTATTTATTTATTTATTTATTTATTGTTTTTCCTGACATGTCAACATAATTGAAACACTTCCTCCTTTTATTGTCTTTTTTCTGAGTGTGATAATAAGCCATCATATAGTATATTAGTGCCCTGCATTAAGAGATGAATGAGGTCAATAAGATGAAGCGAAGTCATTCTTTATCCATTCATGTAAAACACAAATGAGTTAAGCTCTTTACAGAAGAGCTATGCTTGCTCTCCCCAGTGATTCTCTGTTTTCTGTCCAGAGTGGAGTAATTTTATTAGGCATCCCTGCAAATTTGGGTTCACACCAGTTTCTAATAACTAACAACTCTCAGGTCTCACCACAAATACCCCCGCCCGGCTTCACACGGCTGAGCCAAACACGGAGAAAAACAATGGAACCAAGGAGGTCATGAATAAAAAGGATGTTTTCTTAGTCTGGAGATGGTGCAGTGGTTAAAAAAGCCTTAATCCACATAAATCCACTCTGGACTCCCACCACAACCTTAAAACCAGAGTCTTATTGGCAGCCTGATCCTCAGATTTTTCCCTCCAAAGAAAAACAAAAACAAGAAATCTAACTATGGGACATCCTCCAAAATACCGTTTTCTATCGTTTATTTACGTCCTCAAAGCCTCTTTACAACAAACAACAGCCTTATCTCGTTCATCATTGTATGTTTAAACTGTGGGAACCACGATTCACTCTTCTTCCATGTTTATGGATGTGCATCCTGGGATAGAAGATGATCAGTGTTTCAGAATGAGGTTATGAATTCCAAGGATTGATGCTCACATCAGGGATTCAGATAAAATCATCAATGCACTTAAGCTCATCTGGAAACTTAATAAAAGCAAAACTCCAGGAGGACAACGATGACATCATCCCCACAACAAAGATGTTACACAGGAAGTGACCTCATTATGGAATCCTGGGAATGGAAATGGCATAACTGGGATTTTACTGGGATCATTATTTAATCTTTGTTATTCTTTGCATTTCATTTTAATTGTGAGATAAACAATCATTTTCTTTGGCAACCTTTTAGATGGAATTCAGAAAAGAGAAGAAGAGCTCTGTTCAGAGTGAAGTTACCACGGTTACCATGGTAACCAGCATCTGCCCCCCACATGCTGGGATGCTAACAGGTTTTAATGAGCAGCAGTGTGTAACGTTGCCTTTACCACACTCATCACTCCAAAATCACATCTGCTTACTGAAGGCATCGAGATACCAAGTCAGAACCAGAACTCTGTTACTGGTATGAGATAAACCCAGTACACACACACACACACACACACACACACACACACACACACACACACACACACACACACACACACACACACACACACACACACACCATCATCATCATCTATTTTATCCCAGATGAAGGTTCAAATACTGGATTGACTCCAAAAGTTAATCATCCATAAAATCTTCCAGACGGAGGCGACCAGGAAGCATCCTAATCAAATGCTCAAACCACCTCAGCGAACTCCTTTTGATGATGAGGAGCAGCTGGGTTCCACCCCGATGACGAAGCTCTTCACCTCCTCTCTAAGGCTGATGATCACCCTAAAGAAGGAAGATGCTTTCAGCTGCTTGGACCAAAATCCAAATTTGTGACTTTTTAAAGACAAGAAGCCTTTTTATCACGGACCCATCAATCCAATTCAAGATGGCTGCCAAAGCTAAATGACACTGCTATACACAAGAATGGTTAAAAGTTACATTTTTAGATGAGCCAAATCTTTCACTAACTGTGCAAAAATTTGCACTTGTTTTCAAGACTTGTCATAAAAGCCTTTTTTTATTTTTAAACAGATCTTTTAAAGTATTAAAATATTCTTGATGTATCTCTACCTGTGTACTAAGTACATAGCATGTAGTATTTGACAGTATTTTGTGTCTAATGAGTCGACCAAACATGATGCTGAAACTCAAGATAAAATTAACAAATTTAAAACAACCTCATTTGTTTGGAAAATGTCACAAATTATTTTTGATCACATCTCCAACAGAAAACAAACTCTAGTTTTGTTGTGAATCTACAACACAGAGGATTTGTCTTCACCAAAAGCTTTAAATCTACACATTTATTTAATTCAGCTCCTTTCCTCAGATCTTAGTCCTGGCTCTGCAAAGATGGAAACACAAAGCGGACGACTGACATCGGTCTTCCACCACAAGGAGAAACCAAGGTTCTGCTGTTCTGGATCGTAACCAGTGAGCCTTCAGCGTCGCTGACATGCGAAACCAAACAAGCCTCTTACACGAAAACGCCGGACGAGTCGGGGTTATTTACAGGAGAAACCGCAGAAGGAACAAAACAAACATTGGATTCTAAAGGTTTAAATGAAAGGAGTTTGATTCAAAAGAATGAAGAACTGTCTGCAAGAGCGGCATGACCTTTGACCCCAACAATAAAAAGAGGCCTCGTCCTCTCCACAAAGTGTCCTCAGAGCCCCGAGCAAATACCACGGTGTCTTCATTAAGGCTCCTGTTCACAGAAACATCCCTGAGCCAATAAACGGGATATCCTCCTGCAACGGACCACCAGAACCAAGATGCTGGTGAGCAGACCGACCAATGACAGCAGAGGTGCTGATTATTCCCAGATAAAATCCTGACTCCGTCCCCGGTGCATCCTTAAAGCCCCGGCTGAGGCCTCACACTTCCAGCTCTTCCAGTAGGAGGGAAATACAATCCCACAAGTGATCGGCAAATGTGCTGTGGAAAAATCCACGGCTCAGAGAGCTGGAAGAGAACAGGGATACTGTAAATACTTCCACTGAGAGGAGCGGGATGGCGGCCCAGGCTGCTCACCAGCACAAGGAGCTGGTTGGAAACCAGTTAGGCATCATTCCATCAACCAGCTTTCGGTGTCATCATGGGACCAAACTTTCATCACTGGCTTCAGAAAAATGCAGTAGCAAACTCACACGGCATCAAGCAGAGAGAGCCTTCCAGCCAGAGCTGCAGAGGGAATCCCCGCTCTCCCCCAGGTTCCTCCTGGACCCAGAGGAGGTAAGCCTACCTGTGAGCGCGGCCTCCCCTGTGCACGCACGTGGAGGCAGATGAGCAGCAGCAGAGCCACCTCTGACAGCATTCTCTCATGTGGGCACAACGACCAATCACAAGTCCGGCGGCTGCTCCGGCAGCTTCTTCCTCTCCTCTGGAGCTCACGGAACGCCAACAAGAACCCTCCACGAGTGATCTGTATGAGCTCCTGTTGTAAAATGAGCTGGGGGAGGTGCAGCTGGGAGGAGGGAGAGGGGGGAATCAGGAGGGAGAACACAGAGGAGTGTGAGAGTGACGAGGAATTGGAAGTAAGAGAGGAAGTTTATGGGAATGTTTTCTAAGTGACATTAAAGGGAAACAGAGAAATGAACAGTTGAGATATAAAAACCACCTGGCAGGTGGACGTGTTTTCCTCCACGGATCCCAAAAACAAATCCACATGAGTCGGAAAAAGAGCTCCCATGGAAAATAAAACCTAGAAGTAAATAAAAGATAACAGCTCTTTAGTCCACTCAGAGCAGAATCCTCAGCAGCCAAAAAGTGCTGACTCATCATCAAGTTTAACTAGCGTGAAGCCCTGAATCATCAGGATCTACAGAACGATGTCCCGTTTCTGCTGAAAAACCGGAGAGGCTAAAGGAACGTTGCAACCAGAGGAAAAGGGAGAGAATTTTCTGATTTGGATGAGAAATAACTAAACTAGAATTAACTGAAAATTTTTCAGTTAGACTCACAATCCAAAGAGATGTTTATGACGATGTAAAAAACTGTTAAGCTACTCTGAGCTACAAGAGATGCAATTCAGTAGTTTACTCTCTGATGATGCATTGAGTTATAAAGGCTTGTCACATAAACACTGTAAAAAATCATCATCATAAGTCTTCAAAATAAACATGTCAAGTAAATGTCATGAAGGAAAAAGTGAAATATCGCCCTCTTATGTGTTGAATGGAGCTGTGAAAATGTGAGCACTCACTGATATTAAACTAATCGAACATGCAGCCAACGTTTTGTCATTTTATGCATTTCAGTGTTTTTCTAAATGACTCGTCTCCAACGTTTGCAAATATGAAGCAGTGAGATGAAGAAGCTGCACACCTGCAGCTGGCTTGGTTTCTGCTGGAACAGAGTCAGCTGACACACACACACACACGCACACATATCACACACACCATAAGCAGAATCTGCAGAATGCACAGAAACAGTCTGCAGTCGTATGTGAAGGAAGGAGGTTCCTCTTCAGCCACACCCATCACTGTCAGACCCCAGCTCACACACGCCAGGTGTGCTCATCACTAACGTGCACCATCAAACACACACTCATACAGTCATCACCCTCTCCTCTCACATTCGCCTTTAGTGGTTCTGAGTCTCTGATGGATCTTTAGACTCAAATCTCTGAGGTTGATCATCCCTAACCGGCTTTTCTAAACCTTTCACCTGTCGACTAATTTCACCAAATCTGAGAAGAGGAATAAAAAAGAAATAATAAAAAAGAAGAGATCATTTACATGCATCTGGCAGACGTATCAGTCAGCAAGGCCAGGCATGTAGGTCCCATGAATGTTTCCTTCAAGCGACGTGTTTCAACTGAAGGGAGAACTGGAGGAGAGTGGATAATGATTAAAGCAGGTAGAGAGAAAACTGGGATGGGGGTGTAGCTGTGTTTGTTTCTGACCCGAAACTGAAAACCATGAACACATGTGTAACACACACTCCCTGCTAGTGTCAGTCAGCAACACGTCTCAGGTAGGCATTCACCTTCAGCCTTGAGGTGGGAGGAGCTTCATGTCTGGCTGAGTCAAAGTGATAAAAATGTGGAGGTAATAACTGGATTAAGAGTTTGTGACAGCTGGTAATGAGTCTGTTGCATCATCTGTGCAGAATCATCTGAATTCCGCCATACTAGATGGTTTTCCAGCAGGAAAAGCCTGTTGAAGGTCAAAGGTCAAGTGTTGATGTTCTGCTAGAGGGCAGAATTCATGGTTCCATCAGTCAGAGCAGGTGGTCCAGGTCCTGAAGCAGCAGAGCAGCCCCAGACCACCACACTACCACCTCCATGTCTGACTGTTGCTATAGTGACTCTGGATGCAACGGGACGCACGCCTTCCAGAAAGTTCTGCTCTGGTCTCATCAGTCCACACGGCCATGGATGTTTCCAGCTGAGGCCTGCAGCGCTTTAGATGTTCTGGTTTTTTTATCCTCGAGTGTCTTTAGCATGATGTGCTGTTTTTCAGCTCAGTTTTGCAAATGATGAGTTTGTTCAAAGTTAACTTGTGCTTAACTGTAGATGTAAACAAAAGACCCAAAACGGTAATAAGGCTTCTTAACTCACGGTCAAGATTCTGAGCTTGTGAAGGTCATTTAACTAAACGATGCAAAGGAATGGTCAAAAATAAGGAGGTGGAGCTCCAACAAGCAAAATATCACTTAAAACTTCTCGAAAAACAACAAACAACCAAAAGATAACATTAACACTGGAGTCTGTTGAGACTACAAGTTCCATCTCTTAGGAAACCTTCTCACCGAGACGCTTTTGTGAAGCACGAAGCTCGGGATGAAGAAAGTTGAACAGCTGAACTAATTATTAATAAAACAACGTATGTGTGGCTTCTCGAAGCAAAAGGAAAACGTCTGTGTAACAGGATATTCTCATCACTGTTGACCTTGAAATTTTCTTTTTTATTGCTTTTGGAGGAAAACTTCCTTCATCGGCACGAGAGGAAGAGCGTTTGTGCTGATGCTGAGGTTTCAAAAGAGGCCCAGCTGCTGTTTAGCTGCAAGAAAACATTCAGGAAATTGGAGTTTAGACTGTTTTTAGCTCTTCCTGCGGTCATGTCACATTTGGTGCCTCACCAGCACAAACTAGACAATGTGTGACAATAATTATATATGTCAATATCTCACAGAACTGCCAGTGCCATGAGTGAAGGAGTCTGAAAAAGACAAACAAGAATAGTTTGGAATATTTTATAAAAATATGATGGATGTGTCCCACTCATCTGGGAAAAGTCAGGAGGATTTTCTTGTGTAAATATTTTCCCCTGAGCTCCACCATCAGAAACGTCAGACTGAGCCGAAGTCCTGAACCATCTGATAAATCACACGTCACAAGTTTGGTAGAAATAAAGCAGCGTCTGTCCAGGAAACACTCATTTTTACCAGTTTGGTTCTGTGAATGTAAAAATGACATAAGTAAATCCAAAGGGGTTAAAATGAAGGCAACTGGACTTCTTTGGTTTCTTCTAGATGTTTCGCTTCTCATCCGAGGAGCTTTCCAGTCAGAACTGACAAAGAAGTCCAGTTGCCTTCATTCGAACCCCTCTGGACTACCATGACCTGGATGAGAAACTGAGAACCTTCACCAGGACATAATTAAATAATAACAATATATATATATTAGGGGTGGGACTTGATTAAAAAATTAATCTAATTAATTAGAGGCTTTGTAATTAATTAATCTTGATTAATCACATTTTAATTGGTCAAGAAAATTTGACCCTAAAGCAATTTTTTGAAATTAAAAATAATAATAAACAAACAGGAGAAAAAAATATATATGTATATCACTGGCAAAAATAGGACAGACCTAAAAGTACAATACTATTTTAAGTACATTTTGATAATGGTATTGTCTTTAAAATAATAATAATAATAATAATAATAATAATAATAATAATAATAATAATAATAATAATAATGGGTTGTGCAATTTGATTTGATTTAGCATCATTGGAGACAGAAATGAAGGCAAAAACAAACGAAGAGGGATTTCTGACCACTCATTTGATTGTAGTTTTAGTTGTGTTTGGAGCACATAAAAAAAGTTTACATGGTCTTGTGGCCAAGGTTCTGAGCTTTCTTTAGAGGTGCAGCTGAACTATATTGATATTTAGGGCATGTATTTTTCTGCAAAGCTTTAACATCACCCAACTGGGGGACCCTCAGGCTTAAAGGGTTAAATATGTTGATTTTTTAAACGCGTTATTTTTTTCTAATTAATTAATCATAATTAATGCGATAAATTCCCACCCCTAATATATATATACATATATATATATACATATATATATTAGGGCTGTCAAAATTAGTGGGTTTTTAATGCGTTAATGTAAAGCCCCCTTAACGGCATTAATTTTTGTAACGCACGATTAACACGCAGGCTTCCGTAGTTTTGTTTTGGCCCTCCTCGCGTTCCATAGCCTGACGTAAATAAGAAGCAGGAAGCTATTGGCCAGAGGCAAATTTCTTTTGAATCACGTGTGTAAAAATGTATTAAACCCTCAAGTCAATTTCTTTTTAGGATTTCCACGGCTGGATTTTTAAGAAAAAAACTGTGTTTTTAAATGGCGCGGGGACCTACGACTACCAGGCTTTCAGTATGAGCGTAACCCGGCAATGACGTAACCGCTCAGAAAGCGAGTGTAAGCAGTGTGTAAAAAGTGTGTAAAAAGTGACCCGCAGCTCGGTATTTATTGTTTCACCAATCTGATGTAGCTTCTGAAACCTCTGATAGTCGGTCAGATTGTTTTTCTCTGGATTACGACGAAGCGGATATTGGAGAGCCAGAGGAGTTCACCTGAACATGATTGAGAGTTTGACTCCTACGCAGCAAGCTGGATAACCGGAGGTGCACACATGTTCTAGACTGTTTAACTCAGAAGACTCGTGAGCCGAACTGGGCACCGGTGGCAATACGGAGGAGGAGGGTACAGTTTGTTTACTTTTATTGAGTATTTAATTTCTGTGTTCGAAGCACTGCAACCGGGACCTCTCAGCTGAGGTCTCAGCTGATGAGATAGCTTCATCATTCTGTCTCAATATAATTTAATAATCTACAGAAAAATAAAAAACATGTGCTGCCAGTTTTACCGCTGCCTGTATATATTGATATAACTCCGGAAAAAAATTAATTGATAGCTTACCAGAATAACTTGTGTGTGTGTGTGTGTGTGTGTGTGTGTGTGTGTGTGTGTGTGTGTGTGTGTGTGTGTGTGTGTGTGTGTGTGTGTGTGTGCGTGTGTAGGCCAGTTTTCATCAGCTGATTTGAGTTTGGCCCCTGTTGCATTATTTTTGTCTGAGATCAATGGATTAAGAAAGAAAAAAAAATAGAAGTGTTGACTTATATTTTTGTTAAAAATAATAAGATATATTTAAAATGTGCTAAATAGGCAGAGTCCTAGTTCTTTATCACACTCTTCCCTTTGTCCTTGTTTTAGTACCACATGTGTTGATTTTGTGATTCCTTATGGTGGAACCATATAAGGTGTTATTGTGTGGGAGGTAATGCCTAATTGCACTTTTGAATATTTTTTTTCTGAGGAGGATACTGGAGTGTATTTATCATGTTTGTTTGGTGCAGTTATAATAAACATATTTTCTTTAAAAAGTATATTTGTCCACTCCATAGTTGAAATAAGAAAAATTTGAATAAGAAAAAAAAATTGCAATGAATCGTGAGTTAACTATAGACACTCGTGCGATTAATCGTGATTAAAAATTTTAATCGATTGACAGCCCTAATATATATATATATATATATATATATATATATATATATATATATATATATATATATATATATATATAAAAAAAATAATAACCAATTATAAGTGAATTAAAGTTGATTTTCTATATAATCTCTTTAGAGGCGGACGTCTAAACGTAACGTAACGTAACAAACATAAAATAGTTATAAAAGCCCAGAACTAGAAGCTTTTTGGAATAAAGCTGATTTAGAAAACTCAATAAAAACAAAGGAAGTGATTCCAGAGTCGGGGGTAGAGTGTCTCCTCCAGCCCAGCAGCGACTGTTGGGAACCATTAGACGGTTCTGTTTGGACAACCTCAGATTACAAGAGGAAGAGTGTCAGGATCACATCAGCGACATAAGAAGGAGCAAACCTCTAAACGTTAAGACTGAAACTTTAAATTAATTCTAAACCTGATTGTTAGTCATAGTGACCCTAAACCAGCGTGAATCCTTCTGTCTGAAGTCTGGACCACCTGAAGACAAGTCAGACCGTCTTATGGATCGTTACAGTAATCTAATTCCTTAGAGACAAAAACCTGAATCATCGTTTTAAGTTTGTTTGTTGATATCATTGATCTTGAGTTCTGAAATGTTCCTTAGTAGGGCTTGGTGATAAATCAAAAATGTATCATTATCAAAATCTCTGGCTCTAATCGATATCATTTTTTCCATATCAATAAATTCAGTAATAAAAAATGAAAAGATGTGTGTAGGTTGGCAACGTTCCTGTCCCTTTAAGAAGCTGTACCACCTCATGTAATACACATGACAGCCTCATCTAGTGGACAACCTTTGTTGTACATGTAGTCATCGTCTATTTATCGTTATCGAGGTGAACTCCTCAATATATCGTGATATTGATTTTAGGCCATATCGTCCAGTCCTAATCCTTAGATGAAAAAAGAAGTACCTCATGAACTTTTTAGGTGATAAATTACTCGTGCATTTCTGAAGATCCCACTTCACCCAGTTGCCGTTTTAATGGCACCAATAGAGCGGTCCAGGGCCATAGTTAAAGATTACGTTGTTGACTGTGTTTAGATGTTGCTTAATAATCACCAAACACTTCATTAAGGAGGACACTTTGTGGACATCAGTGGGTTTAAATGAGCAACACAAATGAATATCATCAGGAAACATGGCTGAACTAGGCCCAGAGCCCACTGGGGCTTGTCATGGCACAGATTGAACTATATAAGCCGTTTTTGGCCAGGCAGGCTGTATTTCAGAACACTCATCCCCGTTTTCACAAGTCCTCCTGCCCACCTCAGCTGGGAATGCACAAAACAGATGCAGCTGTCTGTCAGGGAGAAGTGAGCAGCGGTCCCATCTGTTGTTCTGGATCCTGGGAATCCCACCAGTCAGAAAAGATCGCAGCACCGCAGAATGGTCTCATGGACTCTTATTTATCTTCACTGGGAATTAAGATCCTCTGAAATCTGCCCGTATGCTGCGGCCATCATTAGTTCTACCAGTTTATCATCCGTCATTAGTGGTTTTACTGGTATTTCATCGTTCCCCTTCAGGAAACCCACCGCCGGCCATGCAACAGTCCAGACAATCTGAGATGTGGTCAGCAATCACCCTTTAAACTAAACACACACACACACACATGCGCGCGCACACACACATACACACACACACCCTTCTCAAATGCACTCCCTTGGCATAAAAGGAGAGGACTCACTGATGAGTGAAAGTCCCTCCATGAAGGAACGTTCTGTTGCTGGTCTGAGACTTAGAGCCTCATTCCAGGAGGTTCTCCGGCGTGTGCACGTAAGGAAATCACTGATCTCCTCTTAAGCCTACAAATTCGAAGCCCTTAAGTGGATTAAGGCTAAATAATTTAATGTTTGTTTATTGTTCAAGTCCCCCCAGCTGGTGTTTCATGACCCACAGCAGGGTCCAAACTCCAACTGGGAACCATTATGTTCACCATAATGACAAGGCTAGGAGGGATCAGATGAGCTCTACTGATGCTAATAAAGATGGATGAAACGATGGGTGTAATGCAACATTTAATTTGTGCACCTGGAAGTGTGTTTTTCTATAAATGTCATTAATAATTCCTACCTTACCTGCTGAAAGCAGAAACAGATTAGATCCTTCAGGACTGATGAGCTAACGGCTAGTCTAAACAAACTAATCTCCTTAATTTCCCAGCAGTTCAGAAATCTTGCTCTATTTCATGAAATTCTTTTATTTTCTCATTTACCTTCCATATCATTATGACGGTTGCAAACCCTGTAGTGTTCAGCGCTGGCTTCCCTCGTTGGTGATGGAACCGGCTTTATAAATAAAGATTGATTGAATGAATGAATTTAACCACAGATTTAAAAAATAGATAAGTGTGCATCTTATGGTTTGGGTTATGCTTTATTTTGAAATGCTGATTCCTCTCATTTCATTTAGGCTTCCTGTTAATTATTTATTTTACTCTCAAACTGAAATGTTTCTACACATTTATGCTAGTTTTACTTGTTTAGTTCCTCTGTTATCCACACCTGTAACCTGTAATATGTATTGTCTATAATTCATCAGTTTTAATTACATCCATTAATGTCTCTAAACATGTGTTTTTCTATTTGGTTTCTGTTTATACCATTCATTTTGGACATCTTTTGGAAGCTTGTTTTTGGGGTTTTGCAAGATATAAAATTACAATTGCAGTTTAATGAAAGGTGCAAACCTCTTCCTGTCTATTATCTATATCTATAATATATATAAATATAATCTAAAGCTATATTTTAATATTTTCAAATCATTCTTGCAAAGATTCAGACAAATTGTTCATCATTGTGCAGCAGATAGTGTTATTTTGCAAACTGTGAAAACTTAAAGCATTTCATTTAGTTAACAGGAAAGTTTTTAACTTTTTATTATTTAAATCTGGGAACATTTCCACTGTTGTGGAATATCTATAACATCTTTTTTTAAATGTACAGTAGTGTTTCTCTGCAGTGTGAAGACATGCTCTGACCTGCTGATTGGAATAACTGTTTGGAAAGATTTGCCTGATTTGGCTTACATCCAACATGCTTAAATTTAAGGAACACTTCACACATTTCATCGTTTAAACCACAATTTCTTGGTACAGCCTTGTAGAGGCTTTTATTTTGAAGGGAGAACAGAAAATGTATATGATCTCAGATTTTAGTTAACATATCAGGTTAGTAGAATGGGATTAAAATTTCTGATATTAAATGATATCCATCCATCCAGCCATCTATCCATTCTCTTCCGCTTAGCCGAAGTCGGGTCATGGGGGCAGCAGCTTAAGGAGGGAGGCCCAGACTTCTCTCTCCTCAGCCACATGGGCCAGCACCTCCGGGGGAATCCCAAGGCGTTCCCTGGCCAGCCAAGAAACATAGTCCTTCCAGCGTGTCTTGGGTCTTTCTTTAGGTCTCCTCCCGGTTGGACGTGCCCAGAAAACCTCACCAGGGAGGCGTCCAGGAGGCATCCTAACTAGATGCCCGAGCCACTTCAACTGGCTCCTCTCGATGTGGAGGAGCAGCGGGTCTACTCCGAGCCCTTCCCGGATGACCGAGCTTCTCACCCTATCTCTAAGGGAGAACCCAGACACCCTGCGAAGAAAACTCATTTCGGCCGCTTGTATCCACGATCTCGTTCTTTCGGTCACTACCCAAAGCTCGTGACCATAGGTGAGGGTAGGAACGTAGATCAACCAATAAATCGAGAGCTTCGCCTTCCGGCTCAGCTCTCTCTTCACCACGACAGATCGGTACAACTCCTCCACCACTGCAGACGCAGCACCAATCCGCCTGTCGATCTCACGCTCCACCCTTCCCTCACTCGTGAACAAGACCCCAAGATACTTGAACTCCTCCACTTGGGGCAGGACCTCGTCCCTGACCTGGAGAAGACATTCTACCCTTTTCCGACTCAAGACCATGGTCTCGGATTTAGAGGAGCTGATTCTCACTCGGCTGCGAACTGCTCCAGCGAAAGCTGGAGATCACGTTCTGATGAAGCCAACAAGACCACATCATCTGCAAAAAGCAGAGACCTGATCCTTAGGCCACCAAAACGGATCCCCTCAACACCTTGGCTGCACCTAGAAATCCAGTCCATAAAAGTCATGAACAGAATCGGTGGAAAAGGGCAGCCTTGGCAGAGTCCAATTCTCACTGGAAACGAGCCCGACTTACTGCCGGCAGTGCGGACCAAGCTCTGACACTGGTCGTACAGGGACCTATCAGCCTGTATCAAGGGGCCTGGTACCCCATACTCCTAACGTACCCCCCACAGGGCCCCCCGAGGGTAGCGGCCTAACGTCTTCTCTAAATCCACAAAACACATGTAGATTGGTTGGGCGAACTCCCACGCACCCTTTAGGACCCCCCCTAAGGGTATAGAGCTGGTCCAGTGTTCCACGGCTCCTCCTGGATCCAAGGTTCGACAATCCGACGGACCCTCCTCTCCAGGATCCCTGAATAGACCTTACCAGGGAGGCTCAGGAGTGTGATTCCCCTGTAGTTAGAACACACCCTGCTGTTCCCCTTTTTAAATTAAATGTTATGAATAATTAAAACTTTTGGCAACATTTTGAGTAACCATGGTGACAGAATGAGAATTTCTGTCCACTTTAACCTGGTGTGTTGCTGCCAAATTTTCTCTTTTCTCTTAAATCTTTCTAAAAGGCAAAGAGAGAGAGAGAACGCTGAAGCTCCAGCAGTAGTTCTCAGAGGTCTCCTCAGAAATTAAAAAAAATAATTCATCACATCTCCAACACAAAACGCTGTAGAAACTTCAAAATTCATACGAGTGACCCACAATCCCTCCTACCACTCAGGTTTAAAGGCACATTATGTAATATTTTTACTTGTTCACTATCCATTCACAAATGTGTCCTTTTTCATGAATATTTCTTACCAGCGTCTATTCTAAATATTGCTATTAGCTTGAAAATTTTAAATTTCATACATAAATTGTGGTTGACCCTCAATAGTCATTCGCCATCTTGAAATACGGTAGCTGTTTAGGGACATACAAGATATAATGCTCCACATTTTGTATTTGTGCTTTGACATGATGAAACATGAAAGAAACAGCAGGGGGCAGCAGTGCGCCCTGGAAGCATGGAGTCTGCCAAACCAACTAAGAAGAAGAGAATAGATGCACTGTTGAAATGTACTCTGATAGTTTGAATAACAAACAATGGAAGATCACACATATTCTACATCTAAAGTTCAGGAACACAATTATTCTACTTGTCCCAGGAAAAAAAAGGATTTTGAAAAGTGGAAGAGACCGTTGTCATCTGAAAACCTGAAATAAATCAGTGTTTCCTTCCAAAGATGGAGAGACCTCATGGAAGATAATCAAAAGACACGCCGAATGTGCTTGCTTCCTTCTAAACACGTAGATTAAAACAACAGTCTGACTTAAAAATGTTTAATTGCTTGATCGTAGTAGTTATGCTTTGTGTGGGTTAAGCTAGAGAGATTGTCAAGCTCATGCTATTTTAGCTAACTAGCTCCACAAAGTGACATATTGCCTTTTTGATGCATGTGGGCTACCGTAGTTGAAGTACCTACTCTGAACTGTGTGGCGCTAAAGAGCCATTTTGTTCACACACTGGGCCTTTACAATTTTACTCAATACAACTTACAGTTTTTGCAAAGCCACTAGGGCTGCACAATATATTGAAAATTTATCGGTATCGCAATATCAGCATGGGCAATAGGCATATCGTAAAGAACAAAAAAATATTGCAATTAATGGTCATCTCAGATTTTTGCTACACATAATGCATTTTATCAATCAAACGGAAGCATGAAGTTTTTGACAAATCAAATAGAGCCTTCACCCATTTGGCCAGTCGGTTGGGTTCTTATAGGTTAGATGCCTTGGTGCCTAGGTGGACGGCACTTCATTTGGATGGCTAGCAAACACCTGAGTTAGCTTAGAGAGCGTCGCAATGACTGAGGGTAAGACGTGTGTGGAAAATGTTAGCGAGAAAGAACTCATAATTCAAACAGCATGACTATTATTTCAAAGTACTTGTGTTCAACAAACACAAATACTTTGCAAAGCATACCAAACACTTGTGGCAACCATGAGGGGAAACATGACAAATCTCCGTTGTCACCTCCAACACAACCATAAAAATATTTATACAGGGCTCTAGAAAGCTAGCGTTAGCAAACCCAAAGTCTCTGACGTTAAGACAAGTAAGAGCACAACAGCCCAGCAGATGCCCATGGGTGGAACTCCTTATGAGAAACCATCAAAGTGGTACAAGGAAATAATGGAAGTAGTCAATAAGTACTACGGGAGTAAACATATCCGTTTAGCTCTGTAAATGTTCGACAGCGTTGTCCTATTGTTTTAAATCGCTCCAACATATTTTAATAAGGTCAAGGTCAAGGTCAGCTTTATTTCTATAGCACACTTACTGTTGCTCACGTAACCCAAAGTGCTGTACATAGCAAAACCACATAACACACACCCAAGAAAATGAACATGTTAAAAAAATAAAAAGTAGACAATAAAAATAATAAAACCATGAATAAAATGAGAGGTTGAATAAAACAATAACTACACGCTCCAATAATAAAAACACAATAAAACCAGATAAAAAGTAAAAGAATAGCTAGACAGATCAGCCAACATTAAAAGCCAGGTCAAAGAAATAAGTCTTAAGCAACGACTTAAACTGCTCCAAACTCTGAGAGGTCCTAAGCTGTAAGGGAAGACTATTCCAGAGCCGAGGGCCAGCCACTGAAAAAGCTCTATCTCCTCGGGTCCTCAGACGAGCCTTTGGGATAACTAACAGGGACTGGGAACTGGACCTCAGATTCCTGCCAGGAGTGTAGGTTGTCAGCAGATCGTCTATGTAGGGTGGGGCTAGGCCATGGAGGGATTTAAAAACAAAAAGCAGTAATTTAAACTGGATCCTGTAATATACAGGAAGCCAGTGAAGGGAAGCGAGCACCGGAGTGATGTGATCATGCTTCCTAGTACCTGTTAAAAGTCGGGCTGCTGCATTTTGAACCAGCTGTAATAATTATTGTTTACAAAAATATTGAAACAGATCATGCTAATTTTGTAATGTAAACTTGCATGATTTCATTTTGTTACTGTATTAATCTAATGATAGAGGATGGAGTGGTGTGTCTAAAGTATATATACAAAAACTGCAGATTTAAGTATTTGTTCATTTATTGCAAGTAATATCGATATCGCAATATTAAGCACTGTTATAGCATATCGCAGATTTTCCTAATATCGTGCAGCCCTAAAAGCCAGTATTTAAATTTTTATTTTTTACTCTTAAAAAGTTCAGCTGTGTGCCGCCCCTCCCCCTCTCTGATCTAAAAGCAGGAAAATCTAGCTCTCTGATTGGCTGAGGCTGCTTTACGCTACCTCTGTGGTTCTGGAACTTTCTCCCCATTCTGCATGTGCTAGAGGTCAGACGGAAGCAAATATGAACAACACCTAAAGTTATGATGTCACCAGTTAAACTTAAAGGTGCATTTTACTCTACTATGTCACCAAGTACTTCCTCAAAGGGACATAGAGGGCGGGACCTAAAATTCAGGTGTGCTGTGTTACTCAACAGGTAGAAGGAAACATCAACATTTCAGCATTTTCTTTCAGTTATGTCACCAATGTGACTCAGCCAAGCCGGAAACACCAAATCAGCTGATGGAAACAAAAAATCTGTCAGAGTAACCCAGAATTCATTTGGTTCTAGGAAATTTTTTCCTGAATGCTGCTGGTGTTGCTGTTAAAAATATCTGCTCTGACCAGATTAGTTTTCACTGAAACGTTTCTCCTGCTTGGGTTGTGATGTTTCTTCCACATGTATTTGTCAGAAGGCTCAACGCCCATTCCAGCGTGGAAACTCAAACCCATATCACCAGCTGAGAACATTAGCAGCTCGTAAAAATCATTAGATTGTGTTTACACTGTTTGTTTTTGTTATTCTAATGGATGGACGGGGTGAGAAATTACTGGAGGGGAGAAAAAAAAGAAAAAACCCTCTTCATTCAGAAAAAACAGAATAAAAATCCTGATCAACACAACAGCAGCTCCCATGGCTGACCTTCATTTCCCAAAACAGACATCTGAGCTTGTGCTGCCCTCTACTGGTCACAACCATCACTGCACACTCACTCAAAATTAAACGTGTAGAATTAAAGCTGCTTGTTTAAATAAATAGAGCTGAATAAATAAGCAGTGATCCTTCTATGATGTCATAACTAATGCAACAAAACAACAAACAAATAAGTTTGTGTTTTCCTTTTTACTGAAAACATCACAAACAAGCGTTCATCCAGCTGCAGCATAAACTGAAAGTTTTAGTATTTATGGAAAATGATGAAAGTTCCATTCCTCTACAAGAATAAAAGGTGTAATCATGTCCTACCGCACACTTTCCCGCCACACAGAGAGAAGTTTGGTTCTGTCCACACGGCGTCCCGTCGATGACCCGGTCTGACTGTCGCACGTAGAACCTGAACCCCTCGGCCCGGCAGTTCAGTTCACAATGCTGTTCCTCTGGAACTGAAAGGAGAGACAGACATGTCCTCATAGAGTTAATAAAACGAGCAGATTAGTTGGTCAGCTGAGGGTTTTAAATGATGCAGCACTGCAAGATGAATTTATGAGTTCCAAAAGAACCCCAGATCCTCTCCGTCTTTATGAAGAGACAAACGTACACGGCACAAAAAAATGAGAGGAACACATCAGATCTCAAAAACCTGGATCTCCATCCTGAAAAGGTGTGGATAACATGTTTGGAACAAAAGGATGCTGCGTCCATTGATGGAAATAAAAATGATCAACCTGCACAAGTTGTAGTTTAAAGTCACCAAGAAATGGAAGCTGATGCAGTACGGTGGTCCAATTGGCCCAAATCTCAAAAATGGTTTTCAGTGGAGTCCATGCTTCTCCAGCCCCTTCCACATGAACCCAGAGTGAAACTGCTGTCATCTGTGAAAAGCACCGGGGGCCAGCTCTGGTGTTCTCTGGTAAATGCCAGTGGAGCTCCACAGCGCTGGCCAGCGACTACAGGGTCCACTAGAGGACGTCCAGGTTCAACAAGTGAGCTAAATAATCCTGATTTGGCCTCGGACTGATTTCATGTTTAAACCATTTCTCTGTCGGTCTAAGAGCAGCTCTCACAGATGATTCTCAAACAAATCTGTTTGACAGGATGTTAATTTGGAGGCTGTTTTGTCCATTAGACGCTCCGGATCGTCAGGTGTTTTGACTGTTGCCTGGAAACCTCAGGTGTGTCAGGTCAGAGTTTCATCTGCAGGGTTTCTTCCTCAGAGTGGGTCGTGGATCACACAGATGAGAATGTACTTAACTAAGAAAATAATATCCTGTTCATTTTCATGGCAAAATACTTGCTTCCTTTTTTTTCAGAGCAGAACAAGTTTGGCCCCGTTTCTTAAATCTGAGTTTTCTCTTCGACTCGGTCTCTTTCTAGTTTCAACTGAGGTTTTGGTTTGTCTTTTCACCATCATGTCAGCATTGAACTTATATGATCAGATGGCAGCAAAACTATTTTTGCAAACAAGCTGAACAACAGATGGGTCTTCACAGAACAGAACACAATAAAGAGCAGCTTAGGTTCTTCTTCATGTATAAACATATCATGTTTAAACATCCCTCCTACCTTCATTAAAAGGTTCCCACTTGTACAGTCTGCCCATGAAAGGCTGGTTGTTGTAAGAAGAGCACTGGACCGCTCTGATGGGTTTGCTGGGTGGAGGACAGGCCTGTGAGTGGACCAAAGACACATGAACATGCTTTTAGTTTCTCTGAACAAACAAACCTAAAGATGCATCCTTCAGTGGTGACTTTATGCTACTTTATGCTGAACAAAGGCGTTGGATGTGAAGGTTCTCCTGTGGAACCTGACCTCCCTGAAGCCTAAACAAACCCACTATAGATCTTTCTACAGTAACTAAAAATAGATCGTGACGTAACGTTGCAAAGCACTCTGGGATGCAGGGTCATACAAGCAAGCGGGCATTTACTATTGTTTCCTATGGGACTGAGTTGCTCTGATCTGGCTAAATTGTTTTTTCATCTCCTAAAGATTTTTTTTGGCAGTTTTTATGTGGACGAGCGGATTTTAACTGTGTGTATCAGATCAAGAAAAGCACGTATATTTGTTCCTTACATCTTCCCGGAGGGAAAGGTCCTACATCCGAGAATGACCAGCCGGTCTCAGCTCTCAGCAGTCCCAGTGACGCTCTCAGATATGAAGTTATCCAGGAGGGGCAGCAGTGTAAACGGAGGACAGTTATCCAGGAGGCAGCGTTGTTAACAGAGGGGTCCAGCTGAACATCTCGGCCAAACAGCATGTCCACCCAAACGTGCACGAAAAAGGCTTTTGACCAGAGGTGGGTGGAATATAAAAAGTAGGGACACAAATGATAACCTGACAATTAAAAAACTACTTTGAGAAAATGCTACTTGAGCACTGAGTAACAAACTTATTTTTATATTACTCAAGAAGGAGCAGTGATGGGAATAATGGCGTTTAAAACAGCGCTACTAACGGGAGTTAGTTTTTACTTTCACTTTCATTTGAGCTAGCGCTTCGGTTCTGGCGATCGATAATTAGCAGGGTCGCCCTCAAGAAAAGCCCTCTGGTATGTCTTTCTCCATCAAAACAACTTCCTCCATTTTATGCCTTTACATCGATGTCCAAGCGCTCTGCAAATGGATCTTTTCTATTGTCAAATGCGGTTTGTATGTATGACCCTACCCAGAAGCCTTTGCGTGGTGACGTCAACTGTAGAAGACCCTATTCTGGCTTGCTTCATTTCTGCGCCACCACCAGAGAGACTGTCCATTTTATTGCACAGAACCAACTGATGACATAAACAAAATTAAAAAAAAACAGCACTGGAACCCATAAGGACAGTAATGCTGGAGAGGGGCGAAGAAGAGAGTTGCTGACATCACTGTTGCAGATCCTGTACTGAGCATGCTCCCCTGGGCAGGAGGAAGAAGGCAGCGGGTTGTACGGCCTCTCTCTGTGCTGATGGCTGGAGGTCCGACTGCCTGGATGCAGCTCCTGCTGAACCTCGGCCCGGTTTGGTGACGTCGGCTGGTAAAGTGGGGCCCAGACCTGGTGGTGTTTGGGACGTTGTGTCCTGGGCTGGACATAGGGTCGGCTGAGGCGGTTGTTGGAGGGATTCAGGTTGTTTGGTCTGAGGCCGCTGTTCCCTCTAGCAGTGGGCTGGTGGAAGTTTGCTGCTGGGGCGCGTCTCTGCCTGTAGAGGTGAGAAGTCCCAGAACCCCGATCTGGTTCCTTCTGTAACGGAGCGACATACGGAGCTCGCCCGTAGCCGTACTTCCCAGGGGTGACGTGAGTGACCCTCCTGATGGCACAGACAGGTAACAGAACATTAAAACAACACACCTCTTCAGAGACGTCATGAATCTGTGAACTGGTCACAGGAAGTTGGACTTTACATGACTGGTGTTGTAATATCTTTGATTATGGTTACCATGGTAACCCTAGCCACTGACAGCAGCTTTAACATTTCTGTAGATCTTCTTACAAAATGTTTGAATATAGCTGCATTTGAACCTTTGATAGTTTCTACAGAAAATGTAAATTTTGTTTGTTTTTTCTTGAATTATTAAATAAGTTTGGGCTAAATGAGCTCATTTAATTAGAGAAATCTGGGAGCTTTTAGTCCAACTCAAACAAACCCCTCAATACTCAGCTGTCAGTGTTGTTTGTTTAAAGGCGAGCACAACAGGAAACAGGTCACAAAGCTGCCAAACACAAGCTGAGCTTTTGACTCCAACTATAAAAGGCCGTCCTTTGAGCGGAGGGCAGCCTGACGGCCCATGGTGACGGATCCAGAGTCACTTTTACACCAGGCTGCTCAGCATGCAGCACAGATCTCCACAAAGAACGGAGAAAAGACTAAATGTTCCTGAGTCTCCTGACAACATGTGTAGAACTCAAAAGCAACGTGTAAAATTTAAAAACTGAACTTTTCTTAGATAACATTTGATTTTTGGCCCGTCTGCTACAGAAATGGAGCCAAGTCAGTTGATTGGTTCACTAAACATAATTAAATAAATCTGACATCATAATGATCATTTATTGGGATCAAATTCATTGACTGCATACATAATAGATGAACCCTCCACCACGCCATCACCTATACGTTTCTGAAGAGCTAAACTGATGCCCAGTGGACGGTGCCCACCACCGCCATCTTGGCTGCATCACACATCGAGTCACTCCCAGAAAATACAAAAATGGAGCTGAGAGCAGGACAGTGAGGGTGGGAGCAAAAGATTGACACCCATCAAACTCTGAGCTGATGTAGCTACAAGCTAACTGAGCTAACAGAAGCTAATGGAGGTTGGCGAGCACTTTCAGCCAGAAAACCTCAGTTGAGTGACTCTGCTACCCTCTGCATTCTAGGCCGAGGCTGAGGCCTTCCCTGGGACAAGCTGCTAGTGCTGCCAGCTCATCTGCTACCCGTCAATCAAAATGACACGCCCCTAATTATTCATAAATTCAAGCTTTAATAACAGATGAGTTACAGAAAAATTCACCCTCTCAGAGTTGTCATGACTGTAAACTAGACATATGAAACCTAAAATGTTTTTGAACCAGGCTGTATATATGTTTACTCCTACTGTGAAGTTGGAATTTTTAACATGGGAGTCAATGGGACCGTGCTCTTTTCTGGATTCAGCCCCTAGTGGATGAGGGGGGAACTGCAATTTTTGTCAGTTCTGCGTTGGCTTCAGTTTTGGCGGGCGGAGTTTCCCCCTCGATCGAATCACATTTTTGGAGGAAAACACGTAAATTATTGAAATTAAAGTTATTTTCCAAAGTAAAGCAAATTTGCAATAAATGGAATTAACTGTGTCCAACGCTCCAGACCCAAGCATTTACAAAAGTTCTGTTTCACTACATTTGAATAAAATATAAAAATCAGTTGCTGTAAAGAATCTGCTACCCTCCACTACCTGATGCTCAGCCAAACACTTAAAGAATTCAACTTTTTATGATTCGGATAGAACAAATTCTGAAAACTATGCAGCCGGATTTCAAGGATCCAAGGAAAACGCATTTCCTTCTTAAAAATAAACACAAGAATAAAAGACAGTATTCCAGGGAGAGTCAACGTGTGGAGGAAAAACATCTGGTTTCTCTCTACACCTCCATAAGAGATGCAATACCTCCGTCCTCTGCCTACCTGCGTTCTCCAGGTCTGACCTGCTCCTCCCTCCAGGGTTCTCCTCCCCTGCTGCTGTTGGAGCTTCTGGTTCTGTGGTGTTCTGGAGGAGCTGAAAAGGCTTGACCCAGCTGCAGGTGCTGAAAACCGGCTCCTCTGGAGGGGTGTTGCGTGTACGCAGGCAGACAGGGTCTGGTCTGCTCTTGTACCCCTTTCCCACAGGTCCGGGAGCAGGAAGACCAGACTCTCCAGGCCCCCCATGAGCCCTGGATTCCTCTCAGCTCCGGCTGAGGGTCAACCCTCTGGGGAACCTGCATGAAGACCAAACGGCTTCAATTAGAGACACAAGAAGTGTGAAGGAGTGAGATAATCCCATCAGATTGAAATCTTCCATCACCAAGAGTTTAATCTCTGCAGATCTGTTCCTTAGAAAACATTTTACCATCGTGACCTCTATCCATGAAACACTTCTCTGTTTGGTGTAATAAAGCCCTGATTAGTCCCTGCCGGTTAGTGCCCCACCCACCCCTCCTTTGGCTACCTGTCTTTCTCCCTGTTGACTCTGTGGCGGTGCCAGAGACATATTAGCGGCGATCACAGCTCTCTCTGTTTGAGGACGCTGCCAGCTGGAGCTCCGTGCCAAACCGGCCTTCTGAGTGGAGCCGCGTGGAGATCCTGCTCTTTAAGGAGCGCTTTGTCTCCATTCACAGCAACTCTCTGGGCAAACGCACGGCCGCAGTAAGAACTCAGCAGCTGCTGACTTTCAGCGGATGGCAGGAGAATACAGGAGCAGTAGGGAGGGTTGGCAGGGAGCTCCTATTCAGAGATGATCCCCCCAGCTTCCTCTGCTACTGCAGCTCAATGCCACTGTCGTCTCCAGGTCACCAGCGGGTCACTCAGCAGGATGGTGGATCGATCACTCAGCTCTGACCGAGTTTAACCAAACACATGACTTATTAGATATCCTCCAAACAGGAAGTGAAGGCTGCTTTTAACTCCTCCATCAAACCCAGTAGAAACATCAACGCTTTTCTAGTTTTCACCCAACAGTCAAGGGCTTCCTATGAGAGAGGAGGGGACACTCCCTGGTGGCTGGTTACCATGGTGACCCTGATGAGACACTAGCAGTGGTTTTAACATTTCTATTGATCTTGCTTCTGTCTTCACATCCTACACTGTTTATTCATCCAATCGCAGACATTTAGCCTCAGTCTGATTGTTACTAAGCTGAATCTCAGCTGGCGACTGTCGCGCAACACTTTAGAAATTTCTCATTCCACGTGCTAAAAATGCAATAGTGGCAACTTAAAGCAAGGAAAACAGCGAGGATAAGAGGAGGTGTGTTATCCTGAGAGCAGGGATATCCAATCCAACATTCAGCTCACCTTCCGGTGATCAGCTGTGTGCTGCCCGTCCAGCAGCTGAGACCAGAGCAGCGTCAGAACCCATACTCTGCAATCAGACACACGTCGTCACTGGACAAAGTCAGTTTTAGCTCCGTCACAAACACAAATCAAACTACTTCTGATCCAGATGGAGCATCATGATTAGTACCTTCATCAGAAACCTGCCATATCCAGCCCTAGACATGTCTACTGCCCCCTGGTGGAGGATCTACAGGTGGTGCGGGCCAGTTTTATTTTTTTGTTACTGTTATAAAGTTATATAATTACATTACTAACAAAAACATTAATTTATGAAATAGTTCATGTTTAAAAATAAACTTTTATTATTATTTAAGGGGTTAACTGGCCTGTCAACCACCACACAGCAGAGTCTCTATTATTATCTTATTGAAATAACAAGATACTAAAGTTAAAAAGATCTTACACCTATGGAGATGTTGGAATAAAAAGCTAAACGTTATTTACTCTGATATTAAAATGACTGTTTTACATCATTGAACCATTTTTGTCTCAAAGAAAAAAATGTTTGTTTATTCTCAGTGTGGAGGTTTGAGGGTTAAACATCATCTGGTTATAAAGTAAGAAAACAAAATGTTTGGAAAATAAGCTAAATAAGCCTGAGTTTGATCCAGATTATCCAGTGAATACCTGCTAATCCAGACTCTCTGCATGGTCCGTGGCTAGAAACAAAACAAAACAAAACAAAACTTTATTTTTGGTTTGACACAAACAGCCTAACTACATCACAGAAAGTGACTTTTATCATGTGTTAGAAGATACGTCACGTGACGTCCCACAGACACTTGACCATGTGTGAGCTGACCTCTGACCTCACAGGCTCCTGGAGAGGCAGCTCCTCTGGTGAACCCCTCCCTCCCTCCCCTCTCCTGGCAGGCTGCAGGTCTGAGGTCCAGCTCGACTGTCACCTTTCACCCCAGAACTTGTGCTCTCCGAATTAAACCCACTCAGAAAAAATGCTTTACATAAATGATTAATACTGCTCGTTAGAGCCCAATAATCCTGAAGCCCGCCCGGTTCGGGTCGGGACTCCAGACGTACGTACCAGCAGGTTTCTGGTCCGGGTCTGCTGTGCGTCTCTATCCGAGCGCAGATAAGATCCTCATGGTCGGGTCCAGGTAGGAGTTCGGGTTCTCTCTCTGGCCGGAGGTCCGATTCTGGTCCATATGAAGAATCCGATGAGAGTTCTGGATCACCGAGCGCAGCTCCTCACGGAGACTCCGGGATTTTACGCGCAAACGGCCAGGAGCGCTGCAAACCGACAAGCACCTACCGCGGAAATGTGCTCAGCTGCGCCCCCTGCTGCGCAATCTGGGGATGATGAAAGGATTCAGGACTCAGGAGGCAGAAAAATCAGTATAATCTGGATTATTCCTTATTTAAAATCCACCTCTTTATTCTATTGTTCATTCTTAGACTGATATCTAAACTGTGTTTCAATGAACTTCGTATTTACTCAAACTTCAGGGCAACAAAGTGCTTAACATGCTAAAAGGAAAATGAAAATATTAAAAAATAAATAAAAGTAAAAAACAACAAATAGAAAAGTAAAACTAATTATAAAATAAATGTAATAAAATATAAAAGCAGATAAATCATTATTAGAAATATTAATAAATATCAAACAAATCCAGAAAAATGTTATTAAATGTTATATGGTGTTATGTTTTATTAGCATCTTGTAATCCTGTAATTACAGATAGTATACAATAATAATAATAATAATAATAATAATAATAATAATAATAATAATAATAATAATAATAATAATAATAAGTGGTAGTTTACATCTCTATGTGAGGCTGTTTATGCAGCTTAAGATTTAATATTTGTGACTAAATAAAAAAATAGTTGCAAACTGATAAATTATAAATTTAAAATTGTTCTCTTTTATTAAATTGTCTTTTTTAGTCACTCAGCCTTTGAGTCTGAAACCTGAGAGATGTGACAGCAGCTCCCCGATACGAGCAGCTATAAATCCTGAACGAGTTCCTCGTGGCTCCGAGCGAAAGAGCATCTCTTAAAGCTCTGACTCCTTCAGCTGGAGGGCAGAGGGCTGACCCGAGCAAAACAAATATTTATTTACTCGTCTAACTTTTTGGCTTTTATCCGTCTGTGTGAGCTGGAAGTAAAACTAATTCTGTTTGGATGTCATTGACTTCTGTTAAATGTTTATTTTAACTTAAAACATCACAAAATGATAAATAACTATGTTTAAAGCTAAAGGCGAACAGGAAAAAACAAACCAGAACATGTTGCATTTGGGATTCTGAGACTAAAATAATAGAATCTCTGGTGCAAAAATGCTCTTTAATAAAGTTTCTAATTGCTCAATAGAAAAATAGAAATGTGTTATAGTTTAAGATATTTTTGTGATTATTTTATAATTATTTGCATTTTTCACAGGCAGACTTCCATCAGAAAGACTTTAACTGCATAACTTTAATATAATAACAGCAGTTTTAATGTCTGGTATTATAAAAAATATCAGGTAATAAACATTCTTCTGTTCTCCAATCTTTCACTTTCTGAAAAAATCTTTTTTTTTACCTAAAAATTACAAAAAATTAATTTGTTTATTCATGTCTGGTAAATAATCTGCAGTTTTTTAATGCTCTAATCTAAGCTAAACGACAGAGAAACGAGCCTATTGGCTGAATTCTCTTCGTTTATTCATCAGCCTGGACCGAGATGTTGTTTGTGTTCTGCGTCTGCATGCCGTCACCAGTCTTGGAGTTCTGTCGCTCCTTTGGGAATTCTCTTGCCTTGTTGGCAGCCAAACGTCCCATAAACTGTCAAGTGTCTCAGCACAGAGCGGCTCCACTAGCAGAGAAGTTGGAAATGAAACTAGCCGAAGCGTTCTGACAGCAGACGGGTTCCTGTCAAAGCAAAACGTTCACATGATGAGATCTTTAGAGGAACTTAAGACAGCATTTCATGATGTCTGTCAACTGACTCAGCGCTGGAGTCAGTCCTGGATCACTGGGGTTGTGGTTCCCCCCCAGAGATTTACACCATGATCCTCTCATGTTCAGAAATGATGGAGTTATGGTCAAATCCTAAAATCTGAGTTTAGAGTTTGTTATAAATGAGTCTGAGCTGCAAATGTGGGATTTGAACTCATTAAGTAGAAAACTGAGCTAGAAATTCTGGGTTCATTAGCTGTGGCGGCCATCTTTAATCAGTTTGGTAGATGTACACCCTCATCCATGGTTTCATGAAAACCTTCCAGTGGTTCATGACTTATTTCTTAACAGTTAGTTTGTGAATACCAGACAAATATCCAACATGGTAAAAAAAATAAAAAAAGTAAGAACAGTCGAACTTTTTTCCAAATGGACCAAAATCATCAAGATAAAAGTGGCATTTGCCACAAAATCTGAATTGTTTTCTTTATTTAAAGAGGTCCTTCACTGAGAAACAATTTTTACTTATTATTTCTGTTTATGATCAGTCACTCTGAGTGTTTCATGCAGGCTGAACATGAAAATAGTCTCCTACCCCTATCTCCTGCATTAGCTTCTGATAGAAAATAGACGGTGAAACTCTAGGATTAGAAAATCCTGACAGATCTACGTCACACTGTCACTTAACATTCATGGACTCACCCATCTTGACTCACGACGGGGAAGGCTGTTGTTGGTTTAGCGTCCAGGAAACAGCAGATAACGTCTCGGCTAGTAGAAGCTAACCGTTAGCATTAGCAACTCCACCACACAGCAGAACTCCTCCAGGCTTGTGTTATTTGTGGAGATAAAACATTAACGTTGCAGAGCAAACAGAGTCAGTGGTAGAGTCGTGTTGCTGTTAGCCAATCAGAGGAGAGATGTCCATATCAGGAATTAAGACTCAGACTAGTCCTCTGAAGCTACTTTCGCCTCCAGCTGAATTCTCTGTGCTGAAACAGGAGCACCGGAGCTTTTGTCCCCAGAACGACTTACTTCCTACTATAGATTACTGTAAATGTATTAAAAATATGAGTGAAGGACCTTTTTAATATTTTTTTGTATTTTTGTTTTATGATTTTACCTGTTCAAAAATAAAGTAAATGTGATGTTTTAATTAACAGAACAAAAAATAATGTGTTATTTTTTATTGAAGTCTGAGTAAATGTGTGTAGCTGTGAGATATGAAAGGTTCTGGTTCCCTGGTTCTGAAGGGGAGATTCTTGTCCAGTTTCTGGTTCTGATGAAGTCTGTTATCAGTATCTGGGTCACTTTTTAGTCATATTTTATTAACAGAGCTCATACTCACTGGCCACTTTATTGGGAACACCTTGCTAGTTCCGTTTTGCCTTCAGAACTGCCTTAATCCTTCATGGCATAGATTCAACAAGGAACTGGAAACATTCCTCAGAGATTTTGGTCCATATTGACATGATAGCATCACTCAGTTGCTGCAGATTTGTCGGCTGCACATCTATGATGCAAATCTCCCGTTCCACCACATCCCAAAGGTGCTCTATTGGATTGAGATCTGGTGACTGTGGAGGCCATTTGAGTACGGTGAACTCATTGTCATGTTCTAGAAACCAGTCTGAGATGATTCCAGCTTTATGACATGGAGCATTATCCTGCTGGAAGTAGCCATCAGAAGATGGGTACGCTGGGGTCATAAAGGGATGGACATGGTCAGCAACAAGACTCAGGTAGGCTGTGGTGTTGCAACGATGATCAATTAGTACTAAGGGGCCCAAAGTGTGCCAAGAAAATGTCCCCCACACCAGTACACCACCACCACCAGCCTGAACCTCTGATACATGGCAGGATGGATCCATGCTTTCATGTTGTTGATGCCAAATTCTGACCCTACCATCCGAATGTCGCAGCAGAAATCGAGACTCATCAGACCAGGCAACATTTTTCCAATCTTCTATTGTCCAATTTAGGTGAGCCTGTGCAAATTGTAGCCTCAGTTTCCTGTTCTTAGCTGACAGGAGTGGCATCCGGTGTGGTCTTCTGCTGCTGTAGCCCATCTGCCTCAAGGTTCCACGTGTTGTGCATTCAGAGATGCTCTTCTGCATACCTTGGTTGTAACAAGTGGTTATGTGAGTTACTAATGCCTTTCTATCAGCTCCAACCAGTCTGGCCATTCTCCTCTGACCTCTGGCATCAACAAGGCATGTCCGCCCACAGAACTGCCGCTCACTGGATGTTTTCCTTTTTCAGACCATTCTCTGTAAACCCTAGAGATGGTTGTGCGTGACAATCCCAGAAGATCAGCAGTTTCTAAAATACTCAGACCAACCCGTCTGCCACCAACAACCACGCCACGTTCAAAATCACTTACATCACCTTTCTTCCCCGTTCTGAAGCTCGGTTTGAACTGCAGCGAATCATCTTGACCATATCAACATGCCTAAATGCATTGAGTTGCCACCATGTGATTGGCTGATTAGTCATTTGCGTTAACAAGCAACTGGACAGGTGTAACTAATAACTTGTTAAAAGTCAGTGAGAGTTTGAGTTCTCAGTTACCAGGTAAAAGAAGCTGGTTATTGAAAGACCAAGAGGTGAGTCTGTTGGTTCTGATGAACTTCACTACCTGCCCTACCTGTGTTATTCCAAAATAAAACAAGCTGCAGGTAAAATTAGAAAAGGGAAACTGATTAACCCTGTAACCTTTGAACCAGGCACTAATATCCATCGTTGGTAAATAACAAGACTACAGAACCCGTCAGTTTCTCTGTGTGTGTGCGTGAGTGAATGTGCACTTGTGCCTGAGTTGGTGTGTGTGTGTGTATGCGTGTATAAGTGTGTGAGTGCGTGCGTGTGTGTGTGCGTGTGTGTGGGACAGGTGGAGCTTCCACACCTTCAGGGACATTCCAGCGCTCAGAGTTCCTGCTACCTGGAGGACTCTTCATCATGTTTGGACCTCGTTGAGCTCCAGCATGGAGACCATAAACGTCCTTAACCCTTTACAGGACACTCACTGACATACTTGTGTGTTTCTGGTTTCGTCTTCACACCAGGCGTGCATAAGTGATCAAATATGGTCACTCTTCCCATAAAGGATTAAAGTAGCCAAAATTAAAGCTGGAATTACGTTTTTTCCTAGGATTAAACCCAAAAAATAAACCAAATCTGACCGGGTGCTTTAAAAGCATCATCAAAAGAACCTTGATAACGAAGCACACTGAGTCAGAGTTAATGCAGAATCTTTTAATTCTAAGTACAACACAGAGTTTAACTGTAAATCAAAATAAAAGACCTCGTCTCTGTTGTGCCCTGTCTTTGACGTCAGGCAGGAGGAGGTGAGATGTGTTACGCTGACTACGAGACGTCTCTGTGACGGAGACGGTTTTAGACGGAGGATGGTGACGTGGTTTTTAAAGTGCGGAGGGTTCTGGGAACGTCAGCTAAGTGCCTTTAACTTTCTTCAAGTTTGATTCAGCTCCAAACTCTGAAGAAACAGTGAAAATCTACATTCAGTCAGGATGACTCTTCAGACATCTTAAAAATAGTCTACATCCATCTCAGGAGGAGCAGCCTCAGACTAACAAGTGTTAAACCACCAGGTGATGAAGGTGTAATGAGATGCTGCAGGAAGCCACGCCCACAGGTGTGCAGGTGTTTGTGGACTCAGACAGAACATTTGGCCTGTTTCACATGGTGTCGGTGATCTTTGCTAGACTGGCCTGACGGAAGGCCGTCCGGTCCCTCATCTCCAGCACGCAGTCCCGGACCATCTCAGCGAACATGGACGGCCAGAGCTTGTGCAGCGCTTCGCCCTTCAGGTTGGTGTCCGACGCCCTTTGGACCAACTCCTGAAGGTACTGCTCTATGACGGCGGCACGCTCCGACGACTCCACCGAGCCCTCCTGGGAAGACAACAGGATGGTGTTGGTGGGGATGAAGCTTTACAGGAGCGTCTCTCAGAGACATAAACGATAGTTTTACCTGTTTCCAGTTTAATTCTAAAGTTTTTACAAAAAATCAGTAAAGAGTCAAAGCTTCACGTCTCAAATGTCACTTTCATTTAAAATATATTTATCATCTATGTAAAGTCATTTAAATTCTGTATGTGGCCACTAGCGGTGGGCCATATCATATCATTTACAATAATACAGTATATTGTGAATGTGGACATTATAATTCCAAACAAAAATCAGTCATTCTCTTAACTTTGTGTGTGTTTTGTGTCACTGCTTAATCTCTTTTGGAACTTATGGTTAAAAAGTTTCAGTCCCTTGGCTTATTTGTTCATTTTTATTAAAAAGCTAAATGAATAACTCTAAATTTGAGGTGTACAGATTCAGAATCTTTGGCAGAGGCAACTTGAATAAACTGAAGAATAAGATGAGGAGAAACTAATCAGTACAATCTTCTGGCGCTGATCCGTAACTGGCAGCAGCCATGAAACTCACGGAGCGAGAAAGTGAATTTCTGTTTGGAAAAATGGACTGCAGTACCCAAATTTGACCACAAGATGTCTGTCTTACTTCATACAGTACTGTGTCACGGTTCTGGCTCCTTGACCTCCACTTCAGGCCTAATCACCCCAGAACTCCATTAACCAGTCTGCATCACACTCATCATTTCCCTCAGACCAAACCAGCTTCAGGACTTCACTTCCCAGCATGCACCACACCTCACTCCGTGCTTGGGTCATAACAACACACCACATCTAAACTCTCGCTTCTGCCTGCTCCATCCTAGCCAGATCCTGACATACTGCACCTTTAAAGGTGGAGCAGGAGATGCTTTTCTTGGGCCTTTTTTACCATAATGATTGAAATGCTCTTCACATACTGATGGCAACCAAGAAATTAAACATTTTGTCAAAAAAACAAAATAATAATTGTAATCGTCTCTGAAACATCCAATTATTGTGAAAGTCTCGTTCTTAATGATTGAATCCTGATCATCCATCAAACTGCCCTCTAGCCATCGTGTGATCCATTCGTGTTGTGGATGACTCTCAGCTACCACGCCATGTTTCAGTTGAACATCTGCAAGTAATCCACCATAATCCCGATTCCCAAGCAGGCACATGCCAAGGATCCAAAGGACTACAGGACAGTAGCCCTAACATCTGTCTTGTGTAAAGGTATGGAGAGAGTACTGTGTGATCATCTTTCCAGCATGTTGTCGGACAAACTTGACCAACTCCAGTTTGCATATAAAGCAAAACGTGGAGTGGAGGATGCATGTCTCACACTTCTAGATACGGTCACTAGACAAATGGACTCAGTACATCCACATACAAGGATTTTATTCATGGATTTATCCTCTGCTTTTAATACCGTTCAGATAGATATCCTGCTACACCGCCTCTCTGACCTTCAAGTACATCCCATGTTGATTTTATGGGAAAAAACTTTTTAACGGAAAGACCACAGCAGGTGTTTTTAAATGGTATAAGTTCTAGCACATCCGTTTTAAATGCAGGCCTCCCTCAGGGATGCATTCTATCCCCTCTTCTTTTCTCTGTCTACACAAACAATGTTTCCTGCAGCAGTGCAGCAATGACACTGTATAAATACGCTGATGACATGGCCCTGGTGGCCCACATGACTGACGTCTGTGCCCTCTCTGCATATCAGCAGGAGGTCCAGAGACTGGTTCAGTTATTAGCAGAAAACTCACTGGAGCTAAATGTCTCTAAAACTAAGGAACTGTGTTGTGGCCCCAAAGGACGGGCTCCATCACCGCTGTTCCAGCCACTTAGTATCCAGGGTCAGCTGGTGGAGCAGGTTCAGACTTTTAAATACCTCGGGACAGAGATTGACACCTGTCTGTCTTTCATGCAGCATGTGGATGCTATAAGAAGGCACAGCAGCGCCTCCATTTACTAAGGAAACTTAGAGCCTTTCATGTTAGCAAGGATGTTTTAACGCTGGTTTACAGATCACTCATCGAATCTGTTCTCACTTTTAATTACTCATCGTGGTACAACTTTTTAACCGTTACACACAGAACAAAACTGTGTCATGTAGTCAACCAGGCTTCCAAAATAATTGGATCACCTCAAACTCCCCTGTCTGAACTGCACAACCGCGCACTGTTGAGGAAGGCAACCATGATTGTGAAGGATGTCTCTCACCCTCTTTATGCGTTCATATTGCTGCCATCAGGCAGGCGGTATAAAACCCCATTGGCGCGGAAGAATGCATACAAGAAATCTTTTGTACCCTCAGCAGTATCTGTTCTGAACAAGATGAAGTAGGTTTTAAATTGTAGTATATTGTTTTTATTTTTTTATTATTTTTTTTTTTAATGGTCTGTTTGTATTTTATGGTTCGATTGTCTCATGAGCGTGTCAAAAGGGAAATTTCTGTGACCCCTTTGGGGCACAGACAATAAAGTCTTATCAATCAATCAATCAACATCTGACAGCATTTCTCATTAGTCCACATTTCTGTAGCGTATAGGAACTAAGCTCTACCTGCAGCTCATGATATAATCTGCTAAATGAACACGCACACAGGCAAAAACATTATCATTGACCTTTGGCCTTTTGGCTGCAGGTGATACTAAAACAGAACCAACCTCGGGGCTCTCTGCACTGCAGTCTCTGCTCGGGTAGTTAAACAGTGCTCTGCTCAGGCCTTCTCCCAGGAGCTTCCCGTTATCCCTCAGCTCCTCCGGACTCAGCCCGGCCCGCCGGCCACGCCCCTCCAACAGGAACTGCAGCTGCCGCTTCCTTCAGGGCGAGGAGAAAAGGGTGAGTGAGACCAGGGTAAGAAGAGAAACAAAGGCAGTGATAATTGAGCTCATCAGAAATCTTTTTAATAATGGGGAAAAGAAAATCAGTTTGAATGTTATGTTACGGTCCTGCTACCACAGCTGCACTTTGGGAGTCGAGGTAAACTCCACCAAATGTTTCCTTCCCTGTCCTGTGACACACGTCTGCTCCAACATGTTGGGCTGCTCAGTGCCAGGATGCTAGGATCTACCCAGCAGGTTGGCGGCAAACATTCCAGACTAGGAGAAGGTTTCCGAGTGCAGCAGTCGGCCTTCATTTAGTTAAAACACGGACAGATACACAACACTGAGAGGTCCAGTTAGAGCACTAAGGTTTCTATTTTGTGTTTGGATTCACTTTTGTACGAGATATCTGTCAGTTTATCTGACTGATCTTTATTTATTAGCTGCAGAAGAGATCAAACCTTTGGGGTCCTAAACTAAACACTAATATGCCTCCATCCATGTTTCAGACGAGTTCAGTTTTCAAAACTCATCTGTTTTTCCCTGCATCATGTGTCAATTTTAGCTCTTTTTATTATTATTAACTGATTTCGTTTGATCTTTATTTCATATTCTTGTCTCAACATGTTTTTTATTCTGTTTACTGTTTATTTTACGTTTTTTTTATCTGAGATTTGTGTTGTTCTAACCGTGTCTGTGTTTGATTTAATATTTTAAAATTAAATTTACTATATTTTCATTTCTCTTGGTCACATTAGAAACATACTATTTTAATGAAAATAATTAAACGTGGGTTGTTTGTGTTATATATAGCTGTGAGCCATAAAAGTGTTTGGTACAATCAGACTCTGGTTCTGATAGATAAATGTGAGTACATTATCAGGATCTGGGTCACTCTGGATTTGGTCACATTCTATTTACGGAGCTCATAAATCTGCTTTTCAGCAAAGGTCAGTGAGAGTTTGTGCTCCAGGTAAAATAACCTGGTTAATAAAAAATTACTGTCTCAAATTCTCATCACTTCTGGCCGTTACAGCGTCCAGACGGAGCATCAGGATTAGTACCTTCATCAGAATCCGGCAATATCCAGGCCTATACATGTCTGCTGCCCCCTGGTGGAGGATCTACATGTGGCAAGGGTCCATCTTATTTCTTTATTTCTGATATGTTATAGAACTACATAATAAAATAAAGTGATTATTGTATACTTTTATAATTAAATTATTAAATAAACGGTTCAGTTTTACAAAATAGATTTTATGATTATTTCACATTTTAGTCTTAAAAAGGATAAACATTTTTTATTTTAAACCTATTCTAATTGATCTGCATAAATTTTAATTTGCAACAACAGCCTGAGCTAGCACACAAACGTGCGTAAATGGTGAATATTAGAGAAAGCTAAAAGAACAGGGAGACATTTTTCCATTGACCGCTGAGAGGATTCACTTACGCTGCAGAAACAGTAACATAGGTTTGCTTCAGGTTATTTCTTTTGCATTTAATAACAAGTTCCTATTAGAAAGCCAACTTGTTCGTGACGCTTTCAGCTGAGTTTTGATTAGAAAACATGCTGAATGTCTTCTATTGACCCAGAGTGACAGTCCTCAAGAGTTATTTAGCTGGAAGGAATGTTTGTATCTGAGTGCCAAGTACCCGCCCTCACCCTGAAACACCCAGTCTAATTCCCCTGGCTCCTTGGTGCCAGGCTCACACACACACGCACAAATGTAAAGAAATGCTACACACAGGCATGCACGCACACGTACAGAAACCTAAAACTGCAGAAGCTGGAACTCATTTGGGAATCCAAACCATCTTGATAAATCTAAACAAACACCACACACGAAGTTCTCACCTGGACTCCTCTAGGAGCAGCAGGAGCCGATAGTGGGGGGTTTCTGTGGCTGCTATGTGACCCAGGGTCCCAAACACTCGCTCTGCAGCAATCACATCGTTCATGGTCACCTAACGTCCACACACACACACACACACACACACACACACACACACACACACACACACACACACACACACACACACACACACAAAACACTAGAAACTTTCCACTGAAACACTAAAAACAGACTCACAACACAAAAGAAACGATGTTCTGAGGTTTCCTGAACATATTAAACTGAAACGAGCAGGAATGAAAACTGAAAAACAAAACTGACAAGCTGCAAAGTAAATTAAAACACATTTAGAATGAGTTTCGAGGAGGAAAACTGTTTTACTCTCTTGTCCATAAGTCGCAAGTCCCTTACCAAAACATCCTGTCATAAACTGTAGATAATGGAAGAAAAGAGATGAGGTGAACAAACAAACAAACAAAATGAGGAGGTCAGGAAGGGGAGCTGGTCACTGGAACCAACAGGGCAAGAAAACAATCAACACCGACAAGAGAAACTAGGGAGTATGTATACAGGGATGGGTGGTAAATGAGTGAGAGCAGCTGGGCTGATGAATGGCTGCAGGGCAGGTGATAATAAGGTAGTAATGAACTAAAGGCAAGAAAACTGAGGAAGAATAAAGATCTTATTCACACTTTTACATTTTTTCACCGGGAACAAACAACAGGGGGTAATAAACCTTCCACAGGTGCAGCTACAGAATGACTGATTAGCTAAAAAGCCAGACTGAGGCTCCAAAAACACCCACGGGTTTATTTGAAAACATTTCTGATGGATAACGGCAATATGACTAAAAGAAGGAAAAGCTTTTCTTCCTGAAGATTATGTTGGATTCATCAACAAAGGTACCAGAAATAAAAAACTCCAGCATTAACCCTAACTCTAAGAATGCTGCTGTTGTGTCTTTGGGCAAGGCACTTGATCCACATAGCCTGCTGGTGGTGGTCGGAGGGATCAGTGGTGCCTGTGCTCAGCAGCCTCGCCTCTGTCAGTGCGCCCCAGGGCAGCTGTAGCTACATTGTAGCTCATCAACACCAGCGTGGATGTGTGTGCATGGGACGGGTGGATGACTGATTGTGTTGTAAAGCACCTCGGGGGGTTCTAAGAAGGCACTATATCAAATACCATTTACCAAAGTGTAAATAGATATCTTAAATGCTGCAGTGGAAACATTCACTCATTCCTCTTGTGTTTAAATGTCTATTTATAGTGAACTTAGAGGGAAAACCATTAAAAGTGAACAATAATAACAAAATGACTGAAAATACACAAATCAGAAAATAAACAGACTATCCCAAAAACTACAACTCCTATGTGTTCAGTACTTTACACTTTATATTTAACAAACATCTGAATGTCTACATTTAACAAAGCTAAAAGGAGAAAATGTTTCACTTATGTTTGTTTTCTCCATCATATCTCAGCCTAAACCAGATTTTTTTCCTCCAGAAAAGCAAGAAATGGCCATCTTTTAATCTAAATGACTGCCAGCATCAGCACCCCCACCCACACTCACCTCACCTGCTGATCTGCAATGAAAATCTAATCTGGTGCTCACCTCCTGGCCATTTATTCTCTGGAGATTGAAGTGATGCAGTCTGTAGATGATGAATGGGCGCCACAACGTCAGACTGACTACTGGGTTGCCTTCTGGGTGAATGGTCAGCTGGTCCAGCCGCCTCACCTGAGCCAGAGCCGCCAGCTGGGGGAGACGGCTGATGTTGGTTTCCAGGAAGATCAGATGCTATAATAAAGAGGAAAAAGTGGTAGTTCAGCTTAAAGACGTTGGAGCTTAGAGCTCAGAAAGCACCAAGGTGATTGTAAGACTAGCAGGATTAGGGAGTCTGCCTGTTTGGAACATGACACATAAGTCTGGATGAAGCAGAAATCAGAAGGGAAGCCTCTTAATGCTCATCATCACCACAGACGGCTGAATTACCTCGTCAGAGCCAATTCCTCCTCACTTCAGAACAGAACTAAACATTTTAGAGACATTTGTGAAAGGATATGCAGCTCCTTTGATTACAAACAAAAATGACATGATGCTAGATTAGTTTATAAAATAAAAACTGGATTATTGAGGTTTACTCATCCTAGCACATCCATTACCACGGCCCGTTGTGTTTCTGTGGTTTCATGTAAATAACAACACGTGTTGTTATGGTTTTCTTCCTAATGAAATCCATATTTGATGCATCCTCACCGACAGATTGGGGAACTTGACTCTTATTCTTGGCAGAATTGGCACAATGGCGTCAAAGTTGATATAGCGAAAAGCGATGACAGTGACGGCACCAGCAGTTTGAGCACCCCAGCCCCTCTCTAGAGCCTCCAGGGCTCCGAGGCCGAACAAGCGCAGGGTGTCTCCGTCGAGCTCCGCTAGGTGACTGTCAGACAGGGATAAGCTCTGAACACTCCCACTCCCCGTCTCCACAAGCCTGCAAAGCAAGGAACAAAGAATTTGTGGTCTTGGAAAGACTGAAGGACAATAAAGTTTTACAAAACAGTCATAACGTTATCACAGGCATCTGGTGCACTTTTCCGTTTAGTTTCCGTGAGTCAGAAAGTGGGAGGAGTTGGAGACCTATAGGAAACCAAGCTGTGACAGGCCAGAGATATTCAGAGAGCAACAAGACTGCAAATATAATGAGGATAAATTGCAGTAATAAAATTTGCACCACCAATTTGTGCAAAAGCAGCACTCGTTTTGCTAATTATTTTGACATATGCAAGAGTGTCATATGTTTAACTCAAGTCTGATTTTTCTTAAATGTTTGCAAATTTTGTCCCAGTTTTAATCTGTGTGTGTCAGCCTCATTTATTTGTTGCTCTCTGAACTCCATAGCAACAGCTGAAGTGCCTTTTCCTAATAAGAAAGCTGAAAGTCAAGTGTCACGCAGAGATAATCTCTCTGCTCGAGTGCTCAGCCTTTCTGGTCTGCTGATACTGGAGCACGCTACCCAACACTGATGCTTCTGAATCCAGCCCACCAACAGGCTAATTACCCCCTTTTACATTTCACATGTACCCAATCGTTCTGTAACACACAGCCAAAGTGGTTAGATTTTAATCCTGTGATTACAGAAGCGTAATCCAAGATTGTTGTTGAGGCCAACCTTTG
Source organism: Aphyosemion australe (assembly GCA_006937985.1). Taxonomy (NCBI): domain Eukaryota; kingdom Metazoa; phylum Chordata; class Actinopteri; order Cyprinodontiformes; family Nothobranchiidae; genus Aphyosemion; species Aphyosemion australe. The sequence goes on from SSNS01000089.1 coordinate 1,581,687, forward strand.
GAAAACAACTATCCTGCACAGGAGAAGAAGCCAAGTCTGTTACAGGTAGCATAGAAATAAAGTCTGAAGAAACACTTTCACAAGCTGCAGGGATATATCACTGAAAATAAATAAATAAACCAAATAATAAAAAATGAAAAGTAAAATGGAAGTGCATCTGATTAAACAAGGTGGATCAAGTGACAACATTAACATTACTTGATGGACTGTCTTCTTTTATGTCAGAGTTTGAAAACAAAATAAATGTATGTTGTGAAATGGTAGCATCAAATCATGAAAATACCAATTTCACTAAATATTGCTAGTGCTCGTGCAGTCCGTTAGCACGAGAATGACTCTCGGCTTTTACAAAACCAAATCTTAGCTCAAGATCTGTAAAACTGACTGAATTATTTGTATTTTTTGTTTAAGGATGTAAATTACCAGTGGCAGCCATCTTGAATTCATGTGATTCCAAAAGTTAATCAGATGTAGATGTTTATTTGGGTGGGTGTCAACAAAGCAGCTCCTCTCTAGGTCTAGCTTTAAAAACAGGATGCAGTCCAAACACTCCACTGCTGGATAACGATGGTTACATATCATAACTCCAGATTCTATGACGATTGGCGCAGCCCTTTAAGACTTGCTATTGGGTTAATTCACCGATTAACCACCAATTACTGAAGAGCTTTTAATGTGCACCCACCTACTGGGTGGGCCCCGGTCCAGTATAAACTGGATTGAGGACCATTAAACGTCTTTAAAGGCTAATAAGCGACCCAGAACCAGTGAGGCCCGCCGCCTTAAAGGGCAATGCCTATACTCATATAATCTGGGGTTACAATATGTAACCATTGTTCTATTTCATATAGGCTTCACCATTTAAAATGATAAAGATAAATGATCCACACGTATAGCGCCTTTCAGAGTCAGAGGACTCCAAACCACTTTACACTACAATGTGTCATTCATCCATTCACACACACATTCACACACTGATGGTGATGAGCTACAATGTAGCCAAAGCTGCCCTGGGACACACCGACAGAGGTGAGGCTTCAGAGCACAGGCGCCACCGGTCACAGGGCCTGTCGGGTTCTAAGGGGGAAACGGCAGGGAAAAACCACTAAAAGAACTCCTCCACCCAGCGACAGAGCACGAGAGGGAAATCAGGGTCAGCCGCTGACTCTATTTTGAACCCCATGGCATTAGGAGCCGAGGCCATATTGTGTGTAGGTGACATGTTCAGGCGGCGCCAACTTTCCCGTCAGAACAGCTGATCGTGGCGGGACAGGCGGCAGGGCAGTGAGTTAATATCAATATTAAAATAGGTGTTTATGTTGTGTTTTTGTGATAATTAAAGGGACACTAGTCAGTTTTGGTTTTTTTTTAGCACCACCTAGTGTTTGTTGGCAAAAGCGAAAGTAAAACTTATGTGCGTTTGTCTTATTAACACCTTAATCTAACTGCTGAAATGTCTCAGACTGCAGCACCAGGTGTGTCAGCTCAGTCCCAACAGACCGGACTGGCAACACTGAAGTTGCAAGTGGAATATTGTGGCCACAGGGGGCAACAGGGGCTGGGTGGCCTTTCATTAACCATGTAAAGGGTCATTTTAGCACATACTGGCTCAAGAAAATTATTTAAAAATATAAAAAAGTTGCAAAGTGTCCCTTTAAGCTAAAACTGTTGTTGACTTATAGTAAAATATTTTTGTTAGATTTTGTTGGACAAATGGATAAGAAAAAATTCTCCTGTATATGTTATATATGTTTGTTTGATGAAGATAATTTATAAAAATAAAAGCTTATTATGTTCTTTTATTTTGTGACACACATGGACAGAGATGAGGAACAAGTCAAAGAAGTGCTTGACTCTGGAAGACAGTTTAAACATCAGAGCATGCCCTACGCCCAAGATGGAGGACCGCCAAAGGTGGTAAAAACAAGGAGAAGGTGGCGCAGAAGATGGAGCGCTGCATGGTAAAGGAGGCACACAAAGAATGAGTGTAACTTCTGTGCATCTGGAGGTAAGCCAGCAACACGCTCTGCATCATGTCACACAGGGTTTCTCCTTCATGGGAGCTGAAGGCATGCCAGGTGGCTCTGAGCTCCATCAGGAAAAAGGCTTCCAAACAAATGCTGAGAGACGAGAACAAGGCAGGGAAAATGATGCAAAGAATCTCTGGCAACAACAAGACAATCATTCTGATTCAGTTAGGTTTATTTGACTTAATCCCATTGCGCCATTAAAAGTGACATCTGTCATCTCTCACAAATGTAATCTCCCCAAAGACATCGCTAGTGCACGTCTACAAACGCCGGAATAATGGGAAGCAGTCACACTATCTGAGCTCATGTCATTCCAACAGAACATTCCAACATATCATTAAAAAGTGAAAACAAGAACAGATTCCTGTCGGAGTGTGAGAAACTTTCCACTGCTGGGTGAATCCTCTTCGTTCACCTGGATTCAGTCAGTGCATCCGGCTCAATCCAAGCTAATAAACTAGAGCCTTTGTCCTAGTTTACATGTACGTTAGAACACCGAAATCTCAAATGAGGCGCGTTCCACTCCGCTACAGTAGGTGGCGACATGCATGCTTTTGTGTCAGCATTGTTCCGGTTAGCGTATAGCAACACAAATTAGTAAAGAAACATTGGTGAGAGTGAAGCAGATGGAGTAAAAGCAGGAAATGCACAATGGCTGAAGGAATGGACAACAACAATGCTGCAGCACAGCTTATTTGGTATGTAGTGTACTGTTTGATGTTGTTTATCATGTTACTTTGTAGTGATGGTATCAGAAGACCACTTCCACTGTCTCGTCATTTCTGGTAGAAGAGTGTCCAACCGGTAGAAGCTCAGCTGAGCCGTTAACCTGCAGATGAAGTCGGGGTCCTACGGCATTAGCTGGGTGCATAGAACCAGCTCAACTTCAGCCAGACTAACACGTGCATTTTAAAAATCCGAAAGTCTCTTTAAGGCCGCATACTTCTTCGCCACAATGAACAAACCCAAACACCCACTCCCGTCGCAGAAATGGCTGCACGCTTCCATGTCTGCACTGGGCAGCAGCTCTTGCAGCACCACTGCTCTAGATGGGCATTTGAGCACAGATTGTGACACGCCACATGACCTTTAACCCAGAGGGTTTGGTTTTGTGACTGAAGGAAATTAATCATGAAGCAAAATCAAGAATTAGCAGAGAAGGACAAGATGATAAAAGTTTAGAAGCTCAAATTAAACGTTTATCATTCATGTGTCCAAAAGAGTTTAATACTAAGAGCTTTTATGCTCATTTAGGGGATGACTTTTATACAAACCGTGGGTCAACACTAAAATGACTTCTAAATAATTCTGAAAATTAACTTACACCAAGAGACTATTTAGTCTCCAGGTAACCTAACATGTTGTTGGTCTGTGGGAGGAAACCAGAGTAATCAGAGAAAACCCACCCGTGCATGAGGACAACATGCTAACGGCATGCAGAAAGGCTGCAGGTGGGATCCAAACCTGTGGCTTCTGTTGCAAGGCAACAGTAACACCACCCGCACCATCATGCAGCCCAACAATGAGTAATTATACACGGAAGAATTATCATTTCAAAAAGAATCTATAAAAAAGAAACTGAAGGTAAAAAACCTGAATAATGAAACCAAAAAATCTAAGATTGGCAAAACAAAACTGAATGCAGGAAAGCAAATTTCTTAATATCAGGATTATATAAATGATGTCAAATCTAAAAATAATTAGTCATGAATTAATACAAGTAATATAAAGTTTGAAGTCATATTTATAAAGTTCCACATCTGGGGCCTTTTTGCTGTTGTGGGAACCACAGTAAGGTATTAAAACGGTTTCTTGTTTGTTTTTAAGGAAGCAGAACTGAAATAGGGCCTGTGATCGTGTTGTCATCACCGGCACGGCCGCCATGTTGGAAGCCTCTTTACTTGTTTCTTGTTACTTCAGACAACAGCGGGCTCAGTCTTGTAGCTTCATTTGCAGAACTGCAGCGGCAACAAGCTCTCATCTGTGCTCTTTTATATGGATCCGAACCTTTTATAATGCTGATTTTGTCCATATACCGGTCCCTGGCTTCCCTATTTTAAATATCCCTGTATATTCTGCATCCTTTTCAGGATTTTAACATTCGTTTATTAGTTTCTTTCTCCCAAATCTGCTTCTTCTCTGCAATGCACTGTTTGTTTTCATGGCTTGTTTACATTCATGAGGCCATCAACATGGCCGCCACATCCCAGAATGCAATGCAAAATCTTGTGTGATTACAAGCCCTGTTCTCAAATCATAAATTACTAAAACGTACTAGTTTTGTTTTAGATGTAATGCTGTTTGGATTACAGGGCTCATCCAGATGTGTGCATCTGCCACATCCAAATCTAGCAAGTAAAGCCTAGAAAGTCACGCTGGGGTAAGAGGCAACCATAAACAGCCTCTTTGTGCTTCAAGAAAATTCACTCAAACAAAGCAGGAATAACAACTCAGAGATAAAAGAGACGTTCATGAAGCATCGAATCGTGTCACACAGCAGCCATCTGAACCAGACAAGCTGTAGACACACAGGTTCTCTCTCTATTAAACAGAACCATTAGATTTCCCACCCACAGTTCACTAGAACGTTACCTTTTGACCTTTCACTCACTGATCCTGTTTCTGTTTTCAGTTATTTGTGTTACTAAAGGATTGTAATTTCTCATGTTGTCATATAATCTGCTCCAGAGTGAGAATCACAAACAACAGGAGGAACTGAAGTGAATCAAGTGAGTCGTCAACCTGCTGAACAGAGATTATAATGGAAAGCTTTTGCTTTGGGGCCATTTTTATATCCTGGTGCAGGAAGGAAAGGCCTTCTTTGAACATGTAATAATAGCCTCAAACACAACCCTCACTTTCATCTCAGCCCTCTCACTAATAACCCGTTTAGGTCTGGTGTTACCCTCTGCGTAGGAGAGAACATAAGACAACAGAGACCTTCTAACGTGGTGTTAAAAACCCGGACAGCTCAGCTCAGATCTGTATGAGTTCACCAGCGACCACGGCCAACTGCAGACCTAAATACTATCTTGTCTTCCTGAACAGCCTCTGTTCTGGGAAACGGAGTTCACATTTAGGATTGATGAGCTAACAGCTAGTCAGAGTGAAGCCAATACAAAAGTGTACTTCTACAGTCAAAACATGCACAAATCCCTGCAGAATTACATGCAAATAACTGTACAACGGTGCCAAAGTTTATAAAATAACATTGCATGAATTGTGATGAATAAATTTGGGGCTTTTGAGTGTTTTTAATACAAAAACAACATCCAGGAAGCAACAGTGAGGTAGGAAAGATCAAAATACTGAAGCTGGTAGAGATCCTGAATAAAGATGAGCGACAGAAAGAATAAAACAGTATTATACAAGCATGTTGCTGCCACCCTTTCTAAATAAAATCGAGCCATATAGTGTTATATGGTGATATTTTTATTTCTTACATTCAAACAAAATCTTTTGAAGATATTGTGACATATGCTGGAACAATAAAATGTTCATGTGTACCTAATTTATTATATTGTAATAACAAACAAAAAACATTCACTTTTAAAATGAAAACTACTTTAGATGATAATGAAATTATCACGTAGATTTTATTTTGAAAGGGTGGTAGCAATACGCTTCTATACAATAAACAGTTTAAATTAAATGGGCAGGTGGGACTGGAAGTGACAGAACCAGTGCTGAAAGCCAGTCTGGACCACCAGGGTGCTGATGTCTTACTTTGGATCCCGGGGGCTGTTTGGACGGCTGTTGGTGCGAAGTCTGCTCTCTGTTGCCCCTGGTGGTCGTTCTGGTCCTGAACCTGGGCTCACCCGTCTGTTAGGAACATACATATGAACGATAAATCAAACCGTCCACTTCATCATGGAATGCAAAAAGCAAACCAGCTGAAATTAGAAAGTAAGACAACAGATATCTAGACCCTGGCTTTACCGAGAATGGCAATGGAAGACCTAAATGTGTCTTCAAGTGCAGCAAATGAAGCCATGAAACCAGCCAGTCTAAAACAGCATCTCATCACAAAGCAATGCTGACTCAAGAATAAAACTAAAGGGTCTTTGGAAAAATGTACCTCTGTAACGGGTCCCTGGCCCTCAAAAGTTTAAGAACCCTTCCTGCAATATAATATTAATTCTATTCAACGTTGACCTGTTTTTATTGTTTATTCTGCAAATCTCTTTTTTGCATCCACTTGTGCTGCCATGTGGGTCTCCACTGCCTCCATAGACAATCTAAACATGAATAAAAACAGTCCATCCAGTTTCTGTCAGATTTTACAAAAGATATCTCTAAAACAAGTCATTTCAAAAAGTCCCCGCTTGTGATGTCACAGTAAGGAACTTTAGCATAGACCCTAGGTACAAGCCGTCTAGGTGGGCCCCCACCCTCACTTGTTTAATATCTCTTGTGCACATTTTTTGTCATGCTGTAAGACAAGTTAATAAACATGATCTTAGTTTAACCTCTATATATTTAATTCATTTTAAAAAATCATATATAATTATTTCATGATTTAATTCATTGTTTCATGGTCTGTTCATCAATATTTTTTTCTGTCAACTTCACCCATCAAAGTCAGTGGGTGGAGCTAATTCTGATAACAAACATGGCAGCTCCCTTTATGAAAGATTCCTTACAAGTTGGTGAGATGTTTTAAACATAACAGATAAAACAGAAGTTGCTGACCCAGAATCTGTAGTAAAAGAGGAATTTCCACACTGATCAAGATCTTGACAATAGTGCTTCATACAGGGTGTTATGTAGAAATGTGTAACACCATCACAACTATGTCCCCACTTCTCTAAATCATACTACAGTTACAGCCGTCAGGGTGTTCTCCCTAATAAAGCATAAAAATATGAACGTACAATAATAAAAATCTCTTCCAGTGAACACAGGAGAAACTTTAATAGTGATATTGAGCCATCCGGGATTAACAAGACAGTTTTTAAGGTCTGTTGCATTCAGTTTTTCGTATAGCATGATGACACTGGCAGCTTCACATTCCTGGGATTATAAGGAATCCATCGATACCAAGTTTGTCCTGATCCATGACTGGGAAGGAGCAGAAATATCCACACAGAGCGAACCTGTTTTTACTGTGAGGTCTGCGAATTTATTAGCAGTAATAATTCTAATAATACTAATGAATTTATAATTGATCTTGATGGTGAAACTAAAGGCGTTTAACACTGAACACTTAACATGAATGCAGCTTTCAGTCTGAGAGCTAATATCAGCTCAAACTGGGTTCTGTGCTGCTGCTGCTGCTCACCTCTCTTCTATACTTGCTTCTGTTCAATTAACTTTTTTCCGTTCATTTCATTTCTTTTTCTGGAAGCCAGATTTCCCTTTCTTGGGGAAACGCATGACTTTCTCCTGCCTCCAGCTCTGGCTGTCGGAGATATCAATGTCTCATAGCTGTAGGTGCGGGGTGCAGTCCCTGGCCGCAGGTGTGGACTAAACCACTTTGCACATTTTTAAGGGGTGATAGATGCCTCAGAGACAATTCAGTTATTATTTTTAAAGCAACATTCTTTTTTTTTTACCTCTTTATCCAGGTAAAGGGACGTTTATTAAGACATTAAGTAAGTCGGGGGGAAAAAACCACAATAAAACATTTTTATTCAAGGCTGTCTCAGGGCCCCTCCCTGCAGTGGGGCCTGGGTAAACGGTACCCTCACCCCCCCCCCCCCCCCCCCCCCCCCCCCCCCCCCCCCCCCCCCCCCCCCCCCCCAGTCCGACGCCCCTGCACACACACACCTGTCAATGCTGGAGGAGCAGCGGCTCTTCTCCAAGCCCCTCCCGGATATCAAAGCTCCTCACCTCATAGTAGCCAATCAAGAGGTGGGTGGGCGTGGCCAGCAGCCGCTTATTTGTATTAAAGTGACAGATCCCTGACACGACTCACTCTGGAAGGTACTGAAACTGTCAAGAATAAAGCTGCTGAAGTAGCTTTATGTGAGAGGAATTTGGAAACAAGAACTTCATAAACATGTTTTTTATAGACCATAGAACTATTAGAACTTGTTTAAAAAAGATATTCGTGTGATTTAAGGCAGGGGTGTCCAGAATTTTCAAAATAAGTAAGTTCATACATAGTCCTCATGGGATAACAAACGTGATGTTTTTCTAATTTAAAAATGCAAATATAATTTTATTAATTTTTTTTATTCCAAAATATGGTAGGCATAATTTTCGAAATTCCCATCTAAACAGCCTACTGGAGAGATTAAAGTCATCATTCTAGAAATTCAATTGGGGGCTGCACAAAATCACTCCAAGGGTCACAAACGGCCCCATGGCCACACTTTGAATATGCCTGATTTAAGGAGACTTTTTATTTAAATTCTTTTTTTACAAAATATTTTATGTCCAAGAGTTTGACACAAATACTATGTCACAAAAATATGTAAAATTTTTGTGAAAATCATTATTTGCATCATTCTCTGAACCTTTGGTCAAATCTTCAGATGCAACAAAAAATGTCTAAAAATATTTTCTTTAAAAACAAACATTGTGATTTTTATTAAATATCAAATAACACCCATATGTATTTTGTGCTTTGTTATTGTCGTGATAATAAAATAATAAAAATACTCCTTCAGTCAACTCTGTCCATCCATCCTATCAGCTGTTGTTTCCTGATTCAGAACCCACTGCCATAATAAGAGGGAATGTTATCTACAGATGAGGTCATCAGTAGCAACAATTCGTTAGAGATCAGAAAAACCTGCAGAAACGTCATTGTTACAGAGTTCTTCAACAGATTTTAACAACAACGGAAACCTTTCATCATTCGGCTCCTAAATGCAGCAGGAAACAAGATCAGCTTCCATACGAGACGGGTAAAGCAAGCATCACGGGGTGCACCTTGGTTCTTCTGGAGAGGGTTCCTGTGCAAGGCCGTTGGTCTGTGCTGGACTGTGAGCCGGGCTGTTCTCCGGACTCACGTCCTCCTTGCTGCCGTTGGTCGGAGGCAGCTCCAGGTTGGCCACGACGCCCTCCCACTGCTGGGCTGCATTACGGATCGCTAGACGCCGTTTCTCCTGGAAGGGCAGAACAAACCCCAGGATCAGCATCTCGTTTAAATTAGATCTAAAGAATATGTGATGACTGAGTTTAATTACTCATATAATATCAGACACTTTTACAGAAGAAACCAACACCCTGCTGTTTAAATGATCATGTTTTTACCCTAGCCACAGCTCAGCCGTCACCTCATAATGAGTCCTCGTGAACCCACAGCTACAGCAGCCTTTTCTCAGCACCAGGGATCGGTGAGAGTTGGGTTACGGAGACACAAAGAGCTCCCCGTCACAGTAAAACACACGGGGGGTCACACACAGATGAAAGGTGTGCATAAAGAGGGAATATGGTATGTGGATAAACACATCCCCTCTGGACAGTAAGCTCTCTGGTTCAGATTCTCTCCTCCATCGAGGTCTGCTGTCATGTTTAAGTCATGCTAACTAATATGAAGCATGCATCGTGCACAGACACGTGTTTTATCGTTACAAGTAGAAAGAATAAAGTAAAAATGCTGAGTCACAACAGTATCTGCTGAATTAAATCAGAGCAAGGCATCATGGGTATTGTAGGTATTTGCAGCTGTGCTGGTTTACTTTTTAATTTGCCATCATTTCTTAAAACAACTTTATTTTTGTCATTTATCCTTTATTATAAAATAGTATTTTAACTTTAATCTCAACATTTTGACTTTAATCGTCACATTTGAGTTCAAACTTAAAGCTGGGGAAAAACATCTTGTGCCATTTGTTGCCTAACATGTTGTTGAATAAATGTGTTGCTAATGCCAATATAAACTGGAAGAAGCCTGAAAAATGAGCGGGAAATGGATAGAAACAAAGAGGAAAAAACAGAAATAATCCAACTGTGTTTACGATGGGCAGGTTAAATAAAGATGAAGATGCAGATTAAGCCAAGAGCAAAATGGCTTCTGTTCAAATAAATCCCTGTTCCTGACCCTGGGTATCGTCTCTAAAACCAGCCCTTTATACGTGTATCGCTCATTTAAAATTCAGCAGAAGGATGTAAAAATGTGACCTAATTAGTTTAATAGGACTCATCTAAAAGCCTCGATGTTATCAAAGTTCCTCCCAGAAAATCGAACATTTAAATCTGTTATCAGTAAAACACAGTTTAATCTGACAGATCCTGTTTTTATTCCTAGGAAGATAAAAACAACACGGGTGATGCAGATCGGGGTTGGTACCTTATGAATGGTCTGCTTGTGACTCTCCTTCTTCTTCTCCTCCTCTTTTCGAGCCTGTACACCTGCCATGCGCCGATCCTCGTCCTGAAAAGGATAGCTGGTGCAATCAGAGTCGAGCTCCATTCATCAGCTGTAAATTATTCAAGAGAGAGGCGTGGGTGGGGGGGTCCACAAAAAGGCTGGGTCCGACACCCGAGACCCACCACGATCGATGCTGGGATGAGTTCACACACCAGTCGGCTGCATCAGGATTATCTGTCTGATTTTCAGACTCTGAGCCCAGCTGTTGTGGAAAGGGGAAACTCCCAGCATGCAATGCTGCCAACACAATCTGAGGGAGCCGACTAAGAGCGAGGGCAAATTCAGCGGTGAAAGGCTCGCAGAAACAAAGCAACCAGCCCATGTTTCACCAAGTCTGCTGAATAAATCTAGTTTCTGCTAAAGATCAAATTCAAACATTTTATCAATTTTCCTCCCAAATATGTGAATAATTACTCAAATAAATTAGCTACAGAGTCATTTTTAAGTATTTTTAAAATAACCACAGACCTTCTACATTTATAATATTTAATTTGCCAGCAGTCAATCTGAGGTTTTGATGGATCGGACAGAATTATGCGGTGGAGGCAGGTTTTTACAAACCAGCTGAGGTCAAAGATAATTAAGATCACAGCTAATAGACATAAATGTGGGATCTGTGTGCTGGCGAGGCTTTACGCACCCCTGAAACCTGCTGATCCAGATCACGTGGGCCTTAAAAATCAAGTAAAAACACGAGAAAACGGCTGAGATTTGAGTCATAATTTTCCTTTTTCTTTCAGTATGTTTTGAGGGCAAGGTGTGTGGGGCGTTCAGATTCCTCTCAGGTACAAGCTCAGACCTGGGAGCTCCCTGCTTGACAGCTTCTGAAAGCACACTGATCTTTTACTGTAGCACATTTCTGGCACACGGTGCAAACACCATGACTTCATGGGCTACAAAAATAATCACCGTTTTGCTCAAGTGAACAGTGATGATGTCTGCTGCAAATGTTTGTTTTATGTCACAGTCGATTTGAGCCGCTGCTATCAACCAGAAAACACTAAAGAGCTAATGAGACAAAACAAAGAGAACGGGGTCACCTAACCTTAAAAAGGTTCTAAAACTATTCAATAAAACCTCAAAGATCCAAAAAAAAAATCTAAACCGATTCCATCGGGTCATCATAAACAGAAGCTAAAAGGAAAAGCTGCAGCTTCCACAGGACTGAAGTTGTTCAGGATCATCCCAGAGCTCCTGTTGTTCTATCAGTTTGCTGCTCCGGAGCATACAGGCGTGTGTTAACCAAGAGGAAGAAATACTTCAGCAATCACATTAGAGCAGCAACTGTTGTTGCCCATCAAGCTGGGAAGCGTTAAAGGTCATGTCCAAACATCTAGGAGTCCATCATTCTACAAAGAGAGGACTCCCATGTGGAAAACATTTAAAAACGTACCAAAGTCCCCAGGAGTAGACCTAGATCCCAGCAGGATCACCTTGAGGTCAAGGGTCAGAGGAATGACAAAGGAAAAATCCAAAAGGTCTGTTTCAGATTCAACAGGCCTCAGGTAGCAGGTTGGTAAAGTTTTATCTGAACGAGCCACAAGGCTTCTGGAGCAGTGAGAAAAGATAAGCAGTTTACCCACAATGCACAGCAGCACATCTGCTGTCTCACAGAACCATGATCCCAAACACAGCAGCAGATCTTCAGCAGAAGAAAACAGTCGAGGTTCTGCTGTAGCCCAGTAAAAGTCCAGACCTCATCCTGGTTTAACTGCTTGACTGGGACCTTCACAGAACTGCAAACCTCTTCCAGAACCAAGTCAGAGGCTGATGGGGCCACACAGAAGCTGCTGAAGCAGGTTCTGTTGGATCAGGTGTGTTTTGATGTAAGATCTGAATAGAAGATAACACTCTAAAAGAAAACATACGTTCTGTATATTCTGTTAGGCTGGATGCAGCTAAATGAGGATAATAGGAGATTAAATGCATTCACCATGACTGAGTCACGGATTTTGATTATTATATTTTTATCTCACTCAAAGACACATAAGCTTTATTTCAAAGCTTCCCCGTTTATCTCCTAAAGGTTAGACTCACTGTGATGCGCTTCATGTCCAGCTGTCTCAGATGAAGCACACAGCGCAGGACGGCCTGCTTGTACCATGTCTCCAGGGCTACAGGATTCCCATCCAGGGTGAGCTCTGAAAGGGAGCGTGACTCTCCGAGGCAGGCTAGCTGATCAAAACTGCAAACAAATAAACAAACAAACACTTTAAACTTTAAACGACCTAAAGCTCTAGTTTTAGTAAAACATGCTGTGACGAACGACTCTGGCAGCCATAGGTGAGGAGGTGTCAAGTGCATTAATTTCACTTTGATGAATCACAGACCTGGAACCAAACCTGAAGCAAACAAAGTGCTCGGCGGCTCTGAGCCGCCTGCTTGTTGGGTTTGATAATTAATGAAGAGCTAAAACAAGAGCAGGTAACTGTAACGCCTAGAAATAACCTCCTGTTTGACACAGCTGGAAGATTAGCTCCAAAAGCATGCAGCAGCCTTTTTCTATTCCTTAGTTATTAACATAAAATCATAAAAACCAGGCCTGGAAATATAAAGTGGGTGTCTGGATGTGTCTAATTCTTTTTTTGGTATTTAAATATGATTAAACTGTGCTAAAATTAAACAAAGACACGGGTAAACAAACATTAACTATATCAGGAGTACCATCTGCCATAATAGATGTAATTTTAAAAAAGCCACAAAATCAATGTGTCCCTTAAAATTAAGAATTTCTGCTCTAATATGATTTTTTGATTTGTTTATTTTTTTAAGTTTGAAGCAAAAAGGAATACATGAATAGACACTTTGCAGATCTGGATCTCGAATAATAAAATAAAGTATTAAGTTTTACTTCAATATCCTATAAAACCCTTAAAATAAGTCAATTTGTTAAATAAATAACAACCAACAAAGTCCTTAAGGAACCAGGATTTATTGTATAGGTCTTTTTTTATATTTCTTTGTTATTGGAATGTCCTGCTGTATGGTACTACTGCCTCATGCTCCCTTTCATGACATTTTCACTCAAATATGAAGAAAATGTTGGCTCTCTAGTGGATCTGAAGCTAAGTTAGCCTGTGTGTTAACGTGCTGCATGTAGAGCGAGCTAATCACCATTTGTGTCTGCTCTGGAAACCCCACGCACCATTTTTTTCTCCTGTTGGCTTAAATATAAACATTTCCCAGGTTTGTGAAGTATTTCATCAAAGTTGCAAGGAGCCACTTCAAAGGAGCTGAAGAGCCACGCGTGGCCCCAGAGCCACAGCTTGCAGCCCCTGGGGTCTGAATGGAGTGAATGTTAGAAATAAGCAAGAGATGTTTCTGTGAAGATGTGGTGGAAATCGTGTTAGCTCTGCTTTGTTTCTTCATTTAAAAAACTTTCCCACCTAATTTAGATGCAGCCCATCACAACTAGACGACATCATTTGTTAAACTAATATTTGCAGACATTCGTTTGGGAGTTTTGCTCCGAGGCCTTTAACTGGGTGAGCTGAGATCTTTACCTAGCAACAGAGCACAGCTGATGTCCTATCAGCATGATCTAAAAGAGCAAGCACCTCATTTAAAACTCCTGCTTTAAAAACACAATCAAATTCTGTTTTAATAACAAAATAAAAGTGAAAAACCGAAGGTCATTTTTAAACATATTAAGGTTTCAGTGATGTGTGTCTGTAAAGTTCTGCTGAGTTCAAGTAAAAATAAAGTCCTGGTTTGCTGCCTCTGATGCTGTCTTTGTGTGATGCTGAATGGTACGGACACTCGAACAACCAGGCTGGCCTGAAATGTCAGCTCAGATCTAACAGAACAAGGTGACCAGGGGCAAAGAAAGCTGTCCTGCCCAGAACCCCGGTCCAGCTTCAGTCAGTCAAGTTCACTTTTCTCATCTACATCACTAAACTAAACTGGAAAGTGAGAATTAAAAAAAATACACACCAGATTAAGAGAACAAAGTAACATGCAGGTATTCAAAAAGTCTACACATTCATCCAGCTATGAAGCAAATCAGTTCAAACTATAGATCTGCCATTATCACCTTTAGAACCTTTGAAACTTTAGAGAAAATTAAAACATTTCTGTTTAACAGCTTTGATGATAAACATATCAAGGTTTCTAAATGAGAAAACTGTCTAAAACAGTAACACAGGAATGTGAGGTTGTGTTTCATTCTCAGGGGGGAGGATGTTGGACGTGGCACTGTCCAGTCACCATCCCTGTCCCCTGCTCTGTGGAAACGAGGGAGTTAAGAATCTCTTACCTGATGATGTTGTTGCAGCTGAGAAAGAGACGCTGCAAACAGGGCAGACGGTCCACCTCAGCCTACAGAGAGACAGGAGGAGAGGGAAGACAGAGAGAGGGGTAGACGTGAAGAGAGGAAGATGCTCAGGAACGGGCTGCTGCATCGTCACAGCTCTGTTTCCTTCTCCATTCCCTCTGTCACCTTGCAGCTCTGAGCTCTAGCATTCAGCATCCGCTCTGCGCATGCACGCACGCACGCACACACACACACACACGCTGCCTTGTCTGCACATGGAGAGGAGGGGCAACAAAGAGAGAGAATGTGGGAGAGCAAGCAAGAGGAGAACAGTGGTGGGGGTGGGGGGGAGTGGAGACTGTGCTGCACTAATGCAGTGATCCCCTGCTGCTGCAGGACTCTGATGCTAATGCTAAAGCTACCTGGATCATCTACACTTCCAGCAGCACACAGAGCTAACAGGGCTGCACCATAATGTGCAGAAACAGAAGATCAGGCAAATCTAGTACAAATGGACCACAGTGCTCCTATCGACTGATTCAGAATCGATGCTGTGTGTGTGTGTGTGTGTGTGTGTGTGTGTGTGTGTGTGTGTGTGTGTGTGTGTGTGTGTGTGTGTGTGTGTGTGTGTGTGTGTGTGTGTGTGTGTGTGTGTGTGTGTGTGTGTGTGTGTGAGGGTTGAAGAGCAGCAGCTGGCATGCTGACCTGAACACACAAAGTCAGAAACATGACACCTAATCAAGTAGAATCACTGTGCTCTGTAACATCCAGATCTAAGCTCTGAGTGTGTGCGTGCGTGCGTGCGTGTCCCAGCAGCAGCCTGAGCTGTGTCAGCATCCACCCATGTTGCAGCCAACGCCCTCCTTCCCTCCTCCTTCAGCTTTTCTTGCTCGTCTCTGTTAGCTTAGCATTCAGGCTATCCTAGCTCTGCTACAAAATAATAAAAACGCTGCAGCTTAGATTCATACAACAAATATAATTCATATAAGAACACCAGCAGAATCTTTTTAAACACATTATTAAGGCCTAGTTTACACTTAGCTTCACTCTTGTTTCACAGCTTATAAAGCTGGACTGCAGTTTCTAAAAGGCATCTCTGAAGGTCTTTTGAAGTGAAAGGTGGTTCTGATTAGATCGGAATGAAAGTCAGATTTTTTTCTTAAATGTTCAGAGAAAAACATGCAGCTAAAGTTCCAAGTCTTTATTATTACATGATAATAAAGAATTCTATTCTATGCTATTCTAATGTAAGATCGTCTAATATTGAGTAAAAATGGATGTAAGGCCCGTTATGGTCTTCTCTTATCACACAGCACTCATAAGATGTGTTGGAGAGACGTCTCAGTAACACAGTTAGCTGTGGCGGCCATCTTGGATGGGGTTGATGATGGAGGGGCTGATAATTTGTAAAAATCTGTCCAATCGTTCATGAAATATTTGAGACATTCAAAAATAAAATAAAAAAACACCTGCTATGGCGGAAGTTGATAAAAATGAAAGAGAGGTGACATTACAAGCAAGACTGCATAGTTCTGACTGACGTGACCTCTAGCATGGACTTGAAATGCTAACTAGCCAGATGTGTGGCAGATAAGATCCAGTTACGTCTTCTTCCTGCAGAAAGAGCTGCAGATGTCACCAGCTACTCTCTGACAAGACCCATCAGGATGTGTGTGTACGGGTGTTGATCTGAGCAGCATTCACGGTGCTATGTGGAGTGTGTTGGCTTTGCTGCTGCAGCGTGCAACACTGACAGCTTAGATCAGAGCTCACTTTGTGTTTGTGGAGTAACGCCTCTGCTGGAGTTCAGCGTGAAAAACAAAGACATGCAACCTGTCAGAGAAAAGAGGGTGGAGCTGGGATAGAGAGGTGAAGGCACGGACACATCAAAACACACACACACACACACACACACACATCCAACAAAGCCACACAGCTGTGCAGAACCTCACAGCAATTCCTGTCAGCTGATTGGTTCTGATCGATCAGGTCGTCTGACAGAGAGCTTACATTGGAGGCTGATTGTTATGTGGCTCACCAGCTCAGTGATGACATCATCCTGTCTGAGACAGGGCTTCTATTTTTAGTGGAAGACAGTACGCAGCAGCTGCTGCTTCACCAGCATCCATACAGGAGCTGACACAAAGAGAACGAATGTTCTCCGTTCTAGTAACTTAGAGGACATCATGACATGGATCGTTTTCTGTAGCATCACACTGGGTGCCAAATGTAACTCTTGTTCTTTAGCAAATGATGCTTTTGCTTTTATTAGTGCGTCTACTTTACTCCATTAACACGAATAATCTGTATTTACAGTTATTCATTCTCTCTACCTGGGGGGGGGGGGGGGGGGGGCTTTAGGGTAAGTGCTGATGCTATTATAGGTAGGTTCCAACATCATCTGAACCAGCTCCGGTGGCCTACTGGTAGGGTGTCCGCCCCGGGACTGGGAGATCAGGGTTCGATTCCCGGTCGGGTCATACCAAAGACTTTGAAAAAATGGGACCCAATGCCTCCTCGCTTGACACTCAGCACTAAGGGGTTGGATTGGGGGGTTAAACCACCAAATAGTTCCCGAGCGCTCCCCACCACGGGGATGGGTCAAATGCGGAGATGTAATTTCACCAGTGCGTGATGATGACTTGGGACTTTGACTTTAATCAGTAAGGGACGAATCCTGATTCTCCATCTGGACGCTTTAAAGGAATGGAACACTCGTTTTATGAATACATCTGCAGTGGAAATGAATGCCTTGTAAATCATACTCTATGGAAAAAACGCTCCGGTGCGTCAGTATCAGGAACTAGAAGTGAGCCACATCAGAGGAGAGCTTCAGACGGCAGGATTTGGAGTCTTGTTTCCTGATATTCGGACATCTCTCCTCTGATTGGTTAGCAGCAACATGACTCTACCACTGACTCTGTTTGCTCTGCAACGTTGATGTTTTATCTCCACAAATAACACAAGCCTGGAGGAGTTCTGCTGTGTGGTGGAGTTGCTAATGCTAACGGTTAGCATCTACTAGCTGCAACGTTCTCTGCTGTTTCCTGGACACTAAATCAACAACAGCCTTCCCCGTCCTGAGTCAAGATGGGTGAGTCCATGAATGTTAAGTGACAGTGTGACGTAGATCTGTCAGGCTTTTCTAATCCTAGAGTTTCACCGTCTATTTTCTATCAGAAGCTAATGCAGGAGATAGCATGAAAAACTCAAAATAACCGATTATAGTCAGAAATAATAATTTAAAAGATGGTTTTTCAGTGTTCCACACCTTTAAGGTCAGGAGTGGTTTGATGAGGATCTGACAGTCTAGAAGGAGTTAACTGAAGTAATTCAGAAGAAGAGCTGTCAGCTTCTAGATAAAACCTGTATGTTTTTGTTTGTTTTCTCATCATGGTGTCTGCTTGTCACTGCCGCTGCTGCCAAGAACATGACAATCAGCATTTACTCACAAACTAAAGCAGAACAACGACCCGGCTAAAAGCTTTTTGAGGATGGTTTACATCTCTATTGTACGGTGTAACAAAGTGAGAATGTACAATACCTAAATAGGCATTGTAAACACCTCCATGAGTCATAATCATGAGTAAAACTGGATTTCCTTCTCTACCTATTTCCCTTTCATAATAAAAACACAAACCTGAGCACCTGGAGGATGATGATTTAGTGTCACACAGGGGAACTTGGCAGCAAGCTACGCTAATGATAGAGACGAGTCAAAGTGCTGATGGGCTGCAGTTTTCCTTTCCGCTGTATAAAAAAACATTACATCTAATAATTAGCTCAGAGCTTGAAGGCAGAAACCAGAGTGACAGAGGAGGATCCTCAGCTGGCATATCAGATTTAGCTCTGTTTCATTTTCTACCCTGAAAACGGAGGTAATGTCTTCGAAGTTGTGCCTATAAACGAAGGGACCTGCTTCGGCACGCACTGCTGTGTTTATACGTTTAAAGCTACAGAAACCAAAGGAAGTGGAGAACCTTCTGTATCTCTGTCACTCCCCTGAAAAGTCAGTGGGAGGTTATGGATAATGATCTACGTCTCCCTAGGTAACAAACAAGCACCGTGCAGCACTAATGTTCCTGCAAACCTTCTGATGTCATTTCTGTGTTTTCACAGTAAAAACTGCTGCAACTGAGTGGAAATCAGGGATTTGGTCCAAAAGAAGGAACGATGAATGACGGCAGCTTTATTGTGTCAGGAATACTACTACCTACCTTTAATCATCTTTATTACTTTCATTTTTGCTGCTTAAAAAAAAATAATGTATCTGTTTTATTTTTAGGTCTAAAATTTATTAAAAACATTTACTCAGGACCCATGGGGTAGCTCTATTAAGTCCAATTCAGTCCCTACCAGAGGGAGTCTAGTCCACCGGCAGTAAGCCAGACCTGTTCGCGGTGAGGGTTGGACTCCGTCATCGATTTTGTTCTTTGTCTTTATGGACAGAATATCTAGGTGCAGTTGTGGGGTGAAGGGTGTGGAGATTGGTGGCACAAGGATCGAATTTCTGTTTTTTTGTGGACTACGTGGTCATCTTAGCTGCATCGAACTGTGACCTTCAACCTCTTAGGAGGTTTGCAGCTGAGTGTAATGTAGCTGGGATGAGGATGGACACCTCCATATCCAAGGCTGTGGGTCTGGACCGGAAATGGGTGACTTGCCAACACCAGGGGCCTCATTTATCAAACGTTCGTAGAAACGTTCCTATATTCCCTCCTACGGATGAAATTTAGAATGTGTGTACGAACAGTCAACGTCCTGATTTATGAAACATGCGGTGGCCTCTCGTACGCACGTTCCTCCGCAATCGTCTGATGATAAATCCCACCTGTGCGCTTGCAGGAGCTCGTGCCAGTTTAACGTCATTTACATACAGAAACGCCCTCAATTAACCATATTTGGTCACACTACGTCCTCAGATCGGGAGGGGATTCCCTGGGTTCTTCCCGGACAAAAAAAGAAAAACTTTATTGACAGCGAGATCGAAGCACCGGACACTTGACAACGCGTGAATGATCGAGGAGCAGAGGAGGTTCTGGAGGTTGTTTTATGTGTAAAATAGAATCTGGACTGGAATCGGATCAGTGCGCTGCGCTCACGGAAGACCCGTTCCCTCCGGAGTGCACTCTGCTCTGCTAAATCCTCCAATAATAAATAAGAATAAGAAGAAGCGATCTTTTATGTAGCGAATCTCAAGAAAAACCACGGGGCGCTTCCCAAGGTCAAAATAATTAAATTATATTAAAACATAATAGATAAATACATTCAAAATGATTTAAAACATCATAAAAATGGGAAGAATAAACATTGTGATTACAAAATAACACGAAATCAGCCATTCTACAATGTCAGATTCCCGTGGGTCACGGGTGTTTTAGCTCCAATAATAATAATCCACCAAAATAATTATTTATTGGGTAAAATAATTAGTGGATGAGGAACACGCGTGGATCACTGAGACCTTCAGAATTGCTGTTCCCTTGTTCTGCCACTAGATGCTGTTCCTACGCACGGTCAGAGCTGTACTTATATTTAGGAACGTTTTCACGCACAAGTACAAATTGGTAAATACCACACAATGCGTAAAATCGTTCCTACGCACGAAATACGCACAGATCTGTACGTAAGTACGGTTGATAAATGAGGCCCCAGGTCAGGAGAGAGGTCCTACCTAATGGGGAGGATTTTAGTATCTCTGGGTCATGTAAACGATCGAGGGAAGGAAGGAGCGGGAGATGGACAGGTGGATCAGGGCAGCATCTGCAGTGAAGCTGACACTAAACTGGTCTGTTGGGGTGAAGAGGAGCTAAGCCAGAAAGCAAAGCTCTCGCATTTCCAGTCAACCTTCGTCCCAATCTCCACCTCCGGTCATGAGACAGCCAGCTGATGTGGTTCGGGGATCTGGTTAAGATGCCTCCTACAGGTGTTTCAGACATGTCCTGCTAGCAGGAGGCACCCGGGTCAAACCAGGACATGTTGGGGTGATTATATCTACACGTTGTTCAGGGAATCCCTGGAGATCCCACCTGGTAGAGGTTACTGGAGAGAGGACAGTTTGGTCCTCTCTGCAGGGGCTGCTGCCAACCCCCCCACGCCCACCCCACCCCAATCTTAAAAAGTAACATCTTAATGAGTGACATTATAAATTCTCACGTGATCTGTCATGTTCAGAGAGAATGACTCTCAGCTGCTACCACATGAAATTCTAGCTCCATCTCTATAAAAGTTACTGAGTCAGCAACATTGAGTCAGCAGTGGTGGCCATCTTGAAAAGGGAAAGGGCAGAATCCCAATCTTTCAGCAAAATCATATTGTGCTGACTTTGATCAGGAGTCCCCTCCTCTTCACAGGAAGTACATCTTTAAGTTGTCACAGAGGAAGAGTCCACTCACCACAGCAGAGATGTGGTTGTGCTGCAGGCGAAGTTCAGTCAAAGAGTCCAGGCCCTGCAGGTTTTCAACCTCTGAAATGTGATTTTCTGACAGATTCAGAAGCCGTAGCTCCCTCAGGTGAGAGACATTTTCTATCCTGCTGATCTGAACCAAAACAGGAGAGACAGCACACAATCAAAAACAATATCTAATGACCATCAGAGGGTCTAAAGCACTACAAAATGACCTGACCTACAAACATTTACCTTTAGGATCAAAAATCTCACAGCAGAAATCTGTATTACTGCTGAACCAACCACTTACTCCATATTGAGCCGTGACTTCTGGTTGAACCTCCAAATTGTAAAAACAAACACTCAGCTAAGAACTGCTCAACTGTTAAATATGGTGCAGCTTTTTCCACCTTTCTGTCTGCGAGAACGTGTTTAGGAACCCCTGTGACATTTTAAATACTCCGGGAGAATTCCCAGAGGGCGTTAGCTCATCACACTGCTCAGGGTGCATGTGAGGAAAAGGTTAAAAAGGCAGCAAGAGTTCAAAAACAAAGCCTGAAGTTACAACCAGGATCACCAAGTGATAACATGTTTAGACATGAGGATCTGGACCTGGAGGTTTGTCTGGAATGACTGTTCCTTCAAACGCCGCAATAAAAGAACTAATGATGGTCCGTAGTCAGACTGGATCTCCAACTGGGCCATGAGGTGGAGGCTGACAGCTAACACCTGATCTCAGGTGTGCTGAGAGGTATACTAACAGGCTGAGCAAACTCAATAAAGAGGTCCTTCACTCATGTTTTTAATACATCTACAGTGGTCTCTAGTAGGAATGAATGCTTTATAAGTTGTGCCAGGGTGTGAAGAAAGCTCCAGTGCGCCTGTTTCAGCACGGAGAAATTAGCCAGAGGAGAAAGTAGCTTCAGATAGACAGGATCTGGAGTCTTATTTCCTGATATTTGGACATCTCTCTTCTGATTGGCTAACAGCAACATGACTCTACCACTGACTGTTTGCTCTGCAACGTTGATGTTTTATCTCCACAAATAACACAAGCCTGGAGGAGTTCTGCTGTTTGGTGGAGTTGCTAATGCTAACGGTTAGCTTCTACTAGCAGAGATGTTCTCTGCTGTTTCCTGGACGCTAAACCAACAACAGCCTTCCCCGCCGTGAGTCAAGATGGGTGAGTCCATGAATGTTAAGTGACAGTGTGACGTAGATCTGTCAGGATTTTCTAATCCTAGAGTTTCACCGTCTATTTTCTATCAGAAGCTAATGCAGGAGATAGGTGTAGGAGACTATTTTCATGTTCAGCCTGCATGAAAAACTCAGAGTGACTGATTATAATCAGAAATAATCATTAAAACATGGTTTTTCAGAGAAGGACCTCTGTCAGTGTGTCCCAGGGCTGTTGTGGCTACACTGTAGCTCATCACTATCAGCGTGTGAATGTGTGTGTGAATGGATGAATGACACACTGTAGTGAAAAGCGCTTTGGAGTTCTGCAGGGCATTTATCATTTATCATAATGAGACCAGAACCAAACCAGGAGACGTCTGAGCCACAGGGTTCTTACAACACCAGTACATGAGGTTAGTGATGCGTCTCACACGCACGCACGCACTCACTCACACACACACACACACATACAAGTAAATGTTAACATGCTAGAACCGATCTGCTGGCTAGTTTCAAACGGAGCGATTCTGCTTCTTTTGGCCGATTCGATTACGGATTTTTGTGCAGCTCTGACCTGCTGACACAGATTTTAGCGTATTTTGAGATCTGTTTGTATGAATTAGCACAAAGTGAGTTCATGAATCAGGAAAATGTCAGATTATTTTATTGCTGCTTGGTGATGATGCTTTTATAACAGCAACCTTTTAATTCTCACTTTGGCTAATCACTGATTATAGCTGATCATGCTGAATGTTGGTCTGTAGTTCAAAACAGCCTCTTACACAACTCTAACGTTTTCCTTTTTTTACTTTACTATTAATATTTTTGCTTCGTTTTACTGTTGCGTTACATTTATAAAGTTCTGAGATTCCCCTTTAAACTCGGCAGCTTAATTATCCCTTTATTTTATACAAGTTCTGTACAGATTCTTTTTTATTTCAGTTCAGTTTTTGTAGTTATTAAAAACATTATTTCATAATTAAATTCTACTGCTGCTGACCCCTGGGGATCAATTACCCACCCACCCGCTCTCCCTCTCCCTCAACATAAAACTGCCGACCCAACCATGTCAGGTCACACAGAAACTCTCAGACGTGGGCTGGACGTTTACTCCCAGAGAGGCTAGCCTTTCAAATGTTGCAGCAAACTGGAGGTGAAGCGTCATCCTGTTGCTAAAACAAATGGTCAAACATATAAGTAGAAAAAACAAAAACAGAAAGTCAGATGGTGAGATGTGGATCAGGGTTAAAGTTCTTAAACAAGGATGATTTTCTCGATCAGTTTGCATCACCATTTGTGCAGCAGCTTAAAATGCATTTGAGCGACCAGATCACCAATGAGTAGAAAAAGTTATAATAGGATTAAAGAAAATTCTGAGGTCAGTGACTGAATATTTATCATCTGCTTCACCGTTAGAGTCTGCAAACCCAAAAAAATCATTCAAAAGCCTCGTCTTTATGTTAGGGTAAAAACAAAACGCCCTCAAAATAACCTAGCTCTAGTAGTCACAGAACAATCATGGAAGTGCATGTAAGAGCAGCCAACAGCAGAGAGGGAGGACGTCCTAACAGAGCTCTCAGAGGAGGCGCGTGGGCGGCAAACTGGCAATAAAACTCTAATTTAACCAAAGGAAGCTGTTCTGCTTTATCTTTTTATTCCAGGGTTTTTTAATTCTCCTCTGAAATCCTTTGATTCCTGTGACCTTTAACCTCACACAGCTGATCAAAGCAGCTGCTGAAAACAATCTTAAAGCTGAATTATTAGCTGAACACAATACCGTGTGACAGCTTAAAGCTGTTTCCAGCTCTAAAAACAGTCCTGCCTGTTAGATAAATTATGCTTGAGTCACTGAGGAAATGATTGTGGGAGTAAGCTCAAGAGAAGGGTGATCTATTTGTTTCCTAAGCGAACTTTTAGAATTCCCAAGAATTTAGAAATGAAGATTATGAGAAATACAATAAACAAAAAATGTTTTTAAATGTAATCAATTTGTTATAATATCTTCCCTGAGAGGCTAATTGGTTCTGAATGAGCACGCTCCATCTCCTGCTGTCATGTCTGATTGAATCCTGTGTTTATAAAGATGCAGCTCACACGTTCCTGAGGAGGAGACAAACAGCTCCTGCAGCACACACAACCTAAAAAACACACCACTCAACACACTGAAGGTGCAGAGAGTTCAAGAAAAGTACCTGATTGTCATGGAGATCCAGGATTTTTAGGTTGGACACGTTTTCCAGGCTGCAGATTTTGGTAATCCTGGTAAAAGACGACAGGAAATACAAGGTGAAAATATCCTTCTTTTTAGGAATCCAGGTCACCTTTCAGAGTTTTGTATTAAAATAATCCAATGTTTTAGACAAATCTTTAAAATAAAGTTTTTCACAAACTCCTGGAATATCTTTCATGATCTGTTGGTGCTCAGAGTGGTTGGTGTGAACGACTCTGAGCTACTTTGAAACCAAAGTTTGGTTCAATATCTCTAAAGCTGATGGCGTTAAAGCCATTTCTGGGAATTCTGTGTTTGAAAAGATGCGGTGGCCATCTTGAATTGGATTTACTCCAGAAGTGAATCAGTTCTGGATGTGAAACTTGCTGAGAATTTCTTTAAGATCTGTCTAGTGAGAGCATTACATAAAAGGATGCCAAAACATTACACCTTTTGATAGCGGTCTATAAAAATAAAATTATATCGAAAAGCTACAAAATTCTAGCCTGGCAAGCCATCCTATATATGTGTATATATAGTCTGGCCACGACCCATTGACGGCTCTCAGTCGTGGGGCGGGATCTACGATTGTCTTTCAAACTGTCTGCATGCAATTGGATAGCGCTAGGACCAATCAGAGTAACGAACAATGTGACGTAATCACAGCGACGGAAAAGAAGAGGAAGGCAGCAATGGCGTCTAGTATGAAAAACATGCGAATATCAGGTGTACTGGGTCATTGCACTACTTTGATAAAAATAAGAAGCCGCTAAGTATATCCGACAGACTATAGACTTGGAGTCTAAATCGTCCAATGTTGATGACAAAGCCGTTTCAAACCAACGTGGTTCCTGCGCTGCCGCCATGTTGTTTGTGTTCGCGGTCGCAGCTCTGACGTCATCGGCTACTGCCGGTCTCTGATTGGCCCACAATATAGAGCGCTGTGATTGGCCCAACCAAAACTTTAGCGAGCTGTGATTGGACAGCCACAGCAGTGGATCAGGCTGTGAGGATTCCAATGAAGCGTGCCTAGACCAAACTTTGCAAGGCAAGAATTTGGTCTAGTTCACTAGGCTAACAAAATCCAACTGTCAGTCATCTTTTTCCAGCTGACCTTTAAATTAAAATAAAAAAAATGGCAGAGATGAATGGCTTTCAAATTCCACCCCACTCTGAAAACTCGTCTTAGAAGTTTAGGGTGTAGAAAACTCCTGGTGGAGAAAAAATGACCTCAGATCAGCAGCGAGCAACAATTACAGCTCTTCGCTATATCAGTAATATAGTTCTATAAAACATGGCTGCTGCACAATGGTGTGATTTAACTCAAAAATCATTTCAGATCATTTAAAGTGGTCTGGTTCAGACTCCAGCGGGCACTGATAACAAACCTGTTTCTCCCCAGAATGAGGATCCTGAGAGACCTGAGAGACTCAATGCCCGTCATGTCAGAGATCTGGTTGTCAAACAGGTTCAGGAGGATGAGCTGCTGCAGATCTGACAGATGTTGGATCCTTAGGATCAGATTGTGCTGGAGGCTGAGAAACTGCAGCCCCTTAATGAAGCCCAGCTCAGGAAATTCCTCCAGACAGCGCCTGGATAATTAAAAACGCTTCTCAAGATTACCTCTTCATGCATTCAGCTCTGACTGTCAAGTACAAACAGCTGAGATTTTCTTTCATTCATTTTAAGATTCAAAACACGCATAAAACTTGAATTAATTCTGCAGAGTGCTCGATGACAAAGGGCTGGATGTTCAAAGAGACTCTGCTGCTTCCTGGTGGCCACTGAAGGTATTTCTCATGAGTGTCTAACTCCAAACTGACAAGAGAAGCAACCTGGTACAAAAATATACAGATCTTCTATCAGTATACACACACACACACATGCACGCACAATCGCGCGCGCACACACACACACACACACATTATAGCCTGCCTTTTGAATTCAGCAGTAGGTGATAATAACAGATGCACATAGCATCTGTCATGCTACCTGTCCAGGTTGATTTGTTGGACTCTAGAAGTGAACGGTAACTGAGTGTGGGGGAGATCCAGCAGAGCTTTGTGATAATATCCAGCATAATCACCTAAAAAAGAAATTACAACATGAGATACATTCAGCATTCTACATGAATAAAATCACATTACCAATAAAACCACCAGTCAGGTTGCTTTATCTACCTGCCAGTGTGGGATTTTTTAAGGCAGCATGATGGCACATCCTGCCACTGTGGGGAGCTCCTCTGGATCTGCTTCTAGCTTCGTTTACAGCTTGAGAAACTGGAGCACCACCTGCTTGCTGCACTACCTTCTGTGCAGAAAAATCTGCCCAATTGTCACTGGCAACTCTTGGCCGGCCACATTGGAACCCTTTTGCTACAGATGATGTATTGTGGTGGAAGAATGTGTCCAAACAGAACATCAGAATTATTTGTGAATCAGAGCAAATCCGGAATGTTGAATTAGATGAAAACCTCAGAAGCAGCTGGCAGGTGAGTGACTGAAAAAGTGATGAGGGTTGTGCTTACCTACGCCAGCATGGTTACTGGTTTGGGTGGTGGTCACATTTGTTTCTTTAACAAAATCATGACAGTCAGCCTGTAGAACAGAAATCAGAAGATTCATTTCCAGCCAGTTGAAAACATTCAATCCTTTTTTAAAATGTTTGATGTGTGACTGATGGCACCTGTGCTCGGAAGCCTCACCTCAGTCAGTGCGTCCCAGGGCAGCTGTGACTACATTAGCTCATCACCATCAGTGTGTGAATGTGTGTGTGAAAGGATGAATGATACACTGTAAAGCGCTTTGGAGTCCTCTGACTCAGAAAGGCACGATACAAGTGAAAGTCATTTATCATATGTTTGTTTGTTTGTTTGTTTGTTTGTTTTCATTCAGTGCCATTCTAACAGTACCAAAAACAAATCCACAGCTATTCATTCAGAAGGTGACTAAATTAATAATTAAAATTAAATAAAACAACACAAAAACTATAACTCTTTTTCATAATTTTATACTTTTTTAGATTCATGTTTTCAGACAGTTTTGAGGTCATTTTTCATTTCTGAGTAGAAAACGTTTCTGTAAATTTACAGGAAAGGTCTTTTGGACTTTTTTCTGAGCGCTCAAAATAACAACAAATAAAATTATTTGTACAAATAAAGAACGCCACCTACAATACTTATGGGAAAAAGAACACATGCATCTTAAACATTTTCTAAACAAGTTAATGTTCCTAATCATCTATTCAAAGTTTTAAAATGCAAGAAGTTTAATCTGTAAAACGTTTTTGTTTAGAAAATTTTAAACAAAAAAATTTTATAAATTCGTGTTTTTCTATTATGTATTTTTTTTTTATCTCAATCAGCTGAGAAAAACCTCAAACAAATCAGCTCCAGATGTTTTGTATTTGGGACTCTTATTGTGAAAGACTGAAGGAAGTTCTTTAAATTGTTTTTCTCGCAGTAGTTTAACTTTTATCTCGACACTTTCGACAGTTTATGTTCTTCAAGGTAACTTAATATAGCATACATGCTCAGAACAGAACCCGGAAATAATCTTTTTTATGAGTTTTGGAAGCAAATAATTCTTCAGTTGTCCTGTCGTCACTCACCGTTTGGTGTCTCCCTTGCATTAGTTGGTCGACCGTTTGCAACTTGCACCTGCTGATCTAGAAGAGACCCGTCATATTGGATTTATCAGACTGTTTATTTGTTCCGTCGTTTCTCCAAAACCTTAGCTGATTAAATTGTAGGTGTTTTAAATACCACAACAAAGCTCAAGTTATTTAAATGTATAAGCTTAGGGTGAGAAACGTCGTTACCTCTACCGTGTTTGTTTTTTCCTCATTCAGATCCGACTCCATTTAACTTTCGTAAATTAAAATCACGCTTAACAGATAAAAAAAAAGTCGTTTGTCTCAATTTTTAATTGGTTTGACAAATAAAGACGATAAAGTAAGATAAAAACGCTATAAACTGCTAAAATAAGGCTAATAAAAACTTTATTTTATCGTAGTAACAAACTTCTCGCGGCGCTGAGCTGTTACCACGGCAACGACCGCGTTGTTCCCAAGTTGACACTTGACTGCAGCTTGTAGCACGGGGCGGGGAGTGGACACAGGACACAACCATACCATATATGGAAATGGCGCTATTTTTTCCGGAACTGAAGGGGCGCTATTTCCGGTATCCAACTACTTTTTTGTTTTGTATTAAAACTTTATTGATAACGGCCATGAAATACAATACAGTTACAACTAATCTTTAGTAATTTATGGATTTTATTTCTTATCCACGTTGTTTTTCAACACAGGACTTTCTTAACATTATTAAATAAAACTTATTTAAGAAAAAATGTGGGTTTTTCAACCATGGTAGACTTTGTTCAACTTTTATCTACCGAGCAGAAAAACAGATAAAGGGTAACCCAATAAAGGCTAGTTTCAGCACCTTTTTGCATTTGAACCACATTAGAACTGGTCCAGCTCAGAACCCATATGAAGCCCTAGTTTATTTGTACTGTACATATTTTTTACACATTTCAAAATACGCAGAGATTGAAATTAAAGAGTCATTTCATGAAGAGGTAGAATCATCTGTAACATTAACAAAGAGTGATATTATCAGAAGCTCATCAAATGTTTATTGTGTAGAAAAAGAGCTGGGACTTTGGAAAAGTTGTTGTGTAGGATTGAGGGAACAGATGAGTTAGTAGCAATAAAATGAATATTAGAAGAGGAAGAAGACACACATGAAATGGATGCGCTGAAGTATCTCAGGGATCATGACTGACCGAACGTACATAACCAAATTTATTGAATGATTCAAATATAATAATTACTTTTGTCTCGTGTTCAAACTGTTGGATCGAAGTCTGCTTAATCTGATGAAAGACAGATGTTGGACACCTCTGAAGGTGTCTGAAATCAGATCCATCGCTAAGCAGTTGTTGGAAACACTTAATTTTCTCCAACAAATCGGTGCGACTCATACAGATATCAAACCAGATAACATCATGCTGGTAGATCATGAGTCACAACCATTTAAAGTAAAACTGATCGATTTCGGACTTGCTGTTAAGAGACAGTTATCAGAGTATGATGTCATGCAGACTGTAGCGTACCAGAGGTCCACCTGGGCATCCCACATGATGAAAGTCTCGACACATGGGATCTTGGATGTGTGCTGGCCTTCTTGTTTATAAGTCGTAACCTGTGTCCAAGCGATGAATACGAAGCTGTGAGGATTATAGTAAAGCTTCTCGGTGTGCCTGACAATTATTCTCTTATCATAGGTTGGCAAGCCAAAGACTTTTTCATGCTGGACCAGAGCGGGCCTGAACGTTTTTGGAAACTTAAAACACCTGAGGAATATGAGCTGTTCACAGGAAGTAAAATTAAGAAGAGTGGCCCATTGTTTGATACATTAGAATCTCTAGATGATTTAGTGAAAAGGGTACCAGAAACAGCTGATCCAGCTGAAGTCAAAGACTTGAGAGCATTTGTAGACCTTTTAAAGCAAATGCTAAGTATGAATCCTGAAGATAGGATCCTTCCAGCAGATGCTCTGGAACGCACATTTATTACGATGGAGCACCTTGCTGATGCCAGAAACAGTCCTTATGTAACTATGACTCATGAAGTAATGAAAGGGACTGAAGATAGGAGTGCTGGTCCACATGGACATCCAAAATTCTGCGGATACAAGCTCTGACATCTCAAGCTTCCATAAAGAAGCTGTTGAGCAAACATCTAAAACCATCTGCTCACAGGAACAAACACAGGACAATCTCACCAAGGACGCCGGCACAGTTGCTGGACAAAACTCAAATACAATTGATATAGACGTCCCAATATTAGACACTAGCGATCCACGTTGTGTTGAGGTTGAAACAAAGGAGACAGGTTTAACCAACAAACGGAACTACTTCTGCAGAATGTGGAATCAGTTTGCAGACTTGGGTGAATGGTGAATAATGAAACCCCTTACACTACCCCCCAAGAAATTAAATAAAACAAAACCAACTGCACCAAACAAATTCAATAAAATACGAAAAAAAAGCAACAACAATAACACCCCCAAAAAAGCATACTACTGCCAACCTCTAAATATTCTCGCTCCCTGGATCCCTTACTTTCTTTAGCATAGAAAGTACTCCTGCTCTAGTTCATCTATTTATTTTCAGATGAACTTTATTTTCTCAAACCTCCAGTCAGTCGTGGCAGAAGGCTGCACGTACTGAGTCTGGTTCTGCTGGAGTTTTCCTCTCCACAATCGCTACATGCTTGCTTAGCATGAAGGCTTGCTGTAAAGTCACTGACACAGAGTGAATGCTGCAGTGACTCAATGATGCAATCTGCTGGGTTTCCGTAGCTAAAAAAAACTTTAAATTATTGGATTAATGCACTTTTTAATAAGTAATTTTAAATAGAATGTTTGATTTGTAAAGTGCCTTTAGATGACTTTTGTTGTGAACTGGCAATGTGTAAAAACATTCAATTTAATATTACAATCCTTTATGTGAATACTGTTAGAAAAATAGATGATTACTTTTTTTATTTATTTAACCTTTATTTAACCAGATGAGCCACTTGTGGGAGGGGCCAAAGGGTGGTAGCCGAAGACAGGGACCTTTGTGGTCTGATCCTTGGCTACGGAAACTAACTCGTAGTACATGGAATGTCACCTCTCTGGTGGGGAAAGAGCCTGAAAAAAAAAGAGGCTGAGCTGGTGTGTGAGGTTGAGAGGTTCCAGCTTGATATAGTCAGACTCACCTCAACACATTTATTGAGAGGGATTGGACTCTCTACCACTCTGGAATTGCCCCAACTGAGAGGTGCCAAACAGGAGTTGGTATACTCGTTGCCCCCCATCTTGGTGCCTGTACAATGGCGTTTATCCCGGGTGAGTCCTGACAGTTGTTTGTGCTTATGCGCCAAACTGCAGGTCAGACTACCCTGCTGAAAAAAGAGCATAGACCAGCATAGGTGTTACATACCAGGCCAGCATATCTTGTGTTTTAGTGATGGTTAAGCTGGTGGACCTGCATACAATGTGTGCTGATCCAAGATGGGATGCTGGTTCAGCATGCTGGTCCAGCATCCCATCACCAGCATCTCATGCTGGTCCAGCATCCCATCACCAAAACACAACATATGCTGGTAACCATGATCTATGCTGTTTGTTTCAGCAGGGATACCCATCATTTTTGGAGTCCTTGGAGGGGGTGCTGGAGAGCACTCCTTCCAGGGACTCCTTTGTTCTCCTGGGGGACTTCAATGCTCACGCGGGTAACAACAGTGAGACCTGGAGAGGTGTGGTTGAGAGGAATGGGCCCCTGATCTAAATCCGAGTGGTGTCTTGTTATTGGACTTCTGAGCTTGTCATGGATGATATTGAACACCATGTTCAAGCATAAAGATGTCCGTATGTGCTCTTGGCACCATGATACCTTACATTTCATTACCCCTCTAAAGGGTCATTTTAGCACATACCGACTCAAGAAAATTATTTAAAAATATGAAAAAGTTGCAAAGAATGGCTTTAAAGCTCTAGATGTTGTGGGGCTGTGTTGGTTAACACAGCTCTGCAATATTGCATGGACATCAGGGGCAGTTCCACTGGATTGCCAAACCAGGGTGGTGGTCCCCTTGTTAAAAAAGGGGGACCTCAAGGTGTGTTCTAACTACAGGTGGATCACATTCCTGAACCTCTCTGGTAAGGTCTATTCAGGGGTTCTGGAGAGGATGGTCTGTTGGATTGTCAAACATCAGATTCAGGTGGAGCAATGTGGTTTTCGTCCTGGCCATGGAACACTGGATCAGTTCTATACCATTAGGGGAGTCCTAAACGGTGCGTGGTAGTTTGCAAAAGTGCAAAAGTTCATTTTCAGTAATTCAACTCAAAAAGGTGAAACTGTGATAGACTTATTACACGCAAAGCCAGATATTTCAAGCCTTTATTTATATATATATTATTTATAAATTTGTATATAATTGTGATGATTATGGCTTACAGCTGTTGAAAACCCCACATTCAAAACATCAGACAAATAGAAAATTGTGAGAAGGTTCAATATTCTAGACTCAAAGTGTCACACTCTAATCAGCTAATGAATCCAGAACACCTGCGAAGGGTTCCCGAGCCTTTAGATTGTCTCTAAGTCTAAAGCCGGGCGTACACTGTGTGATTTTTCACTTGTAGCATTCATCTCCATCTCAACTGTACGACTTCCTCGCAGAGCAAAGCTCACAAGTCATCTTCTCACATTGTACGACCCAATGCTTGGATGCGACCTGACTGCTCACACTGTATGTGTGTGCAAGACGTCGAACCTTTGAGTCAGAAAACCCGAAAGACCTGGAGGCCAGGGTGTGAATTACAGGGGAGCTAGGGGGAGCCTGACTCCCCCGAAAGGGTGACGAGCTCCCCTGGAAGCCCTCAACTGACACAACCAAGGGGGGGCCTGAAGAAAAATCCAGTTTCAAACTATATTACATTATTTATATGGACTCTCAGTGTACCGGAACTTCTTTTTAGTGGCGAGGATAAAGAGCGCTGATTGTTCGTGTGCACCATAGACATGAATACGTAGACGCCCCATTGGGCGCTGGAGAGCGTAACAGCGTCGCCGCCATATTGGATGGGTCTCCTCACTCTCCAATGTCAATGCAGAGGGAGCAAATATGCCCATTTTTGTGCAGCCTACGGTTGCAACAACCAGCGTATTATTGAAAACAGATCACGAGATTACTATTGACTTTTATAGCCTACCTGATGGGATTTTATATTTTCATTTATTTTGTTTAACTATATTTGTATTTTAATTATCATGCCATACCATGTGTCTGAATTAGCGAAAAAGCTTGATAAAATGTGTTTTTGAGATTTCAGCCAGTTAATTGTGCTTTCCAAAAATACACCAATTTCAGAATGAAAACAAAAAACATATGATATCCTAGTAGCCTGAATCAATGCCAACAATGTCCAGCATTTAGAGGAAAATGAAAAGGCAACACGTGAACACTGCCATTAGCTACAGTTAAAAAAAATTAAAAACATACTGATTGGCAAAAATCCAACCTCATCTTTATATTAAAGAATATTGTCATATATGTGTTTTCACACAACATTGTGTAGGCCCCTGGGGTTTATAATAAGGTAGATTAATACTAAACAAACTACACTACATAATACATAATCCAGACTAAATAGAAAATGAACTACATTGAACAAGTAAACAATATAAACAATAAAAATAGGAGCATGTGAAATAAATTACAAATAAAATGGCGGTAAGGCTCTGCATTGAAAAGAGGATGGTAAACAGTTTTTGCTGCAAAAAAATAGTCTGAACTGTGCAAAATATGTGCAAATATCCAAGCCTTACACCTGGTGACCAACTAGGTGAAGACAAAAACAAGTCAGAGATTTGCGCTTTTAGATTTCAAATACAAAATATCACTCAACCTCATTTCTGTTCAAATGAGTCCAAGACCACAGATTCAAGCTCTTATTTAAGGTGGACATGCTTTCATCGCTGGAAAAGGCACAGACAGGCACAGTAACTCCTTTAATAATCAATATGTGTAGAACAAACTGCACAAAGCAGTTCTATTTGTTGAATAAAAAATAACAAGAAAATAAACCTGTTTAGAGCAATGGGACTGAGAATCAGGGTCAAACTGCCTCATTTTTAAGGAAACCTGACATTACCATGGAAGCTCACCTATTTTCCAACTGGAAGTTCTTCATCGCATCATTAGGAGTTATCTTATTAAAATTAAACTTCACTTTGCCTCTTCCTCTCATCTGAGGACACTGAAACTCTGGAGAAAAGCAGACAGTAACACCTCAGAGCCCCATTGGTGACACAGTGAACGGTGCAGCGTGATTTCAGCCCTTTTATATCAGCAGTAATAAGCAGCTGCTGAGAAGAGACAAGAGCAGATTCATCAAAGAGGGACATCCCACTCACTGCCTGTCACAGTCTATTCATGAAGCTCAGGCTGACACATGTGATGGGAGGCGATCCTCAGCAGAGTGACTGGCAGCACATTTTAATACAGACAAATGTAAAACTGAATATTTATGTTGTTTTCTTGTTCTAACCACCTTTTATTCAGGACATTTTCTATTTCTTTATCACTCATGTCTGAAAATATCCATGACATTTATTTTGTTTTCAGTCATTTTCTTGAACACATATACATGCTGGGAGGGTTCTATTATAGAAATGTAAATATAAATATGATGTAGGAGCAGCAGCAGCCTGCCGGGCTGGCAGCAGCACAGCACGGCGGCCGCCTTCGCTGATTGAAGAAATTTAGATGTAGAAACTGAGGTCAGTTTATAAACATGTTAAAGAAAGGGAGGCAGAGCTAAACTGCTGTAACTTTTGTGTTGTGTTGATTACTCATGCTGCACAGTCACGCAGTCAAATGTTTTAGGTTTGTTTTGGTTTCGCTGTGGTTTGGCAAAATCACCCAGAATTCAACATAAGCCAGTGAAAATGTCTCTGAGATGATGGAAAAGGGGAGAGAGAGCGTCTCTGCTCGTCAGTCACGAAGCGTTTTGTTTCTCAGTTTTGTAGAGTTGTCAAAATCTGACTAAATATAAGATACTTGACAGTTTGAGGTCAATAATTTTGATGTTTAGTCATTTTTTAAAATCTGGTACACTTGTTCAGTCACATTGGCTGGTTTGATTTTTAGGCACAGAAAGTGTGCAATCTCTATGATGGATAATATTTAATATCAAGGTGAGAATCCTCCTGGAGTTCAAGTTTGCAAATAAATGTGTCCAAAGCTATTCAAATGAAGGCAACTGGACCTCTTTGATTTATTGAAGACATTTTGCTTTGTCAGTTCTGACTGGAATATAGGAGAATTATGGGCTCGACACACGGGAGGCGACAAACAACCGCGATCAGCGAAACTCATCGCTATCGCTTTGATAACCTGACACATGGGAGGCGACAAGCGGCAGCGGCTGGCAGCAAAAGCCAGCGACACCTCTGTTCCAGGGCGAATAGCGGGTCTTCTGTCGTTTTGGGAAGTTTGGGTTATTAAAAGCAGAGTTGAGGACTTCCGGTGGCGCCATGTTGTAGAAAGCAGCACAAGCGGTGGCTCCTGAGAAAACCAAGTTTAACTAGCCTCTAACCAAGGTTAAATATTTAAAAAGGTAAGCGCGTCTTGAACATAAGAAGACCAACAAGATTTATGGAAAAAATGGTGAAGATAGGGAAGGCAGGAGGGAAGGAAATGACCAAAATTAAATCTTGTAAAGCTCTGGGACATCCGACACGGCAAGTATTAACTTTTCCTCCATGTTTGCCCGGAGATGTACTGAGAAGCATCCTCTCCGCTCATTGGTCAGTCAATGAAACCTCCACTGATTGGTCCTTGTCCGAGCGACAGCAATGAAAAGTTGAAATTTTTCAACAGCTGGCTCGTTTGTGCACGACACATACACGAGTGCAAAATTTCACATGCACGTTTTGGCATTTCAGTTAGCAGGAGGGAGACCCGCGATTATTGCTTTGTCACACGTCTCATTGAAAATGAATGGAGGAGAGGCGATGTCACCTCCCGTGTGTCGAGCCTATAAAGCTCATGAACTAGCTGTCTATTGTTACTCAATGAGCAGAAACTGCCTGTGAATACCTCTCCTCCCTACCTCCTGATGAGTCGCCGGGGGTTGTTAGCCTCTATTGTGAGGGAATCGTTGCATTGATCAGATGCATGAGGGCGTGACTTAAGCCTAATTTATACTTGTCCGTCTGCGTCAGTACGGAGACACGCAGCGCCATTTTGCGTCGACGCAAGGGCTCTTGGACGGGCTCGCGGAGTGATGGAGACATGCCCCCAAAAATAACTGTCCGTCGAGAGCCACGGAGAGCGCAAGCTTGTGATTGGTCAGGACGCCGCTTCCTTGAAATACGTCACCAGCAGCACCGCCACTGCCGACTCAAAAAATAAAGAGAGCTGAAGATATTTAGCGGCAGACACGGAGCAGATTGAAGAACGCCTCACTGAAAAAGTTCAAAAATATGAAAGTATATTCACCCGTGACTGAAGGAGCACAAAGATACACAGCGAGCGTTTTATTCGTGGACGGAAATGACAAGAAACGTGGATTTAGAGGTGCCGACCGCATGAAGAGTTGGAGGAGAATGAGGGACAAATTCATCCGTGTTAAAAACTCTAAAATACATTAAAACAATGTAAACACAGTAGTAAATACACTATCGTAGGCCGGATACGTCACGCTTAATGGTGGCAGGATACCCCAGAAATGTGCTACGCCCTCTGCTGTCCAGGCTTTGCAACATCCCCCAGCCAACAGAGAAGTAGAAACATAAAACGTCTCCGTCAACGCGTATGCGTCTCTAGACCGAGGAGCTGACAGAGACGTATAAATCTAGCTTTAGACTGAAACTGTTTGGGGATTAGGTTCAGAGCTGCATTATAGGTGTTGGAGAGGTGAACCCTAAGACCTCCACCTCTATTTAATGTAGGTTTTTCCCATTAGACATAGATAGCTTCCTTTACTCCTCTCTCAAACCATCTAGAATGTGTACTTTGTCATCTTCAAAGGTGTGCCCCTTGTCCTTCAGGTGTAAAGGTGCACTGCAGAATCTTGGTCTGAAGAGGTGGCTCTCCTGTGTTGTGCCATGCGCTTGTGTAGTTGTTGTTTAGTTTCCCCTATGTAAAGGTCTGGACAGTCTTACCATACCATACCATTTTATTTGTAAGCGCTTTCAACACAGCCATGCAGCTGACCAAAGCGCTGCACAATAAAACCAACCAACTAAATTATAACATTTGAAAGTACAGTTAAAAAGAAAACTAAAACCAAACAGGCAATTAAACCATGAAATACACAAATGTAGGAATAAAATGGAAAGGAGAAAAACCAATAGGCTCAATATTAAAACCAGGTTTAAAAGAAAGGACAAAAAAACCAAACAGGCTAAAAACCTTAAAATATACAGAAGTAAAAGTAACCAATCAACAGGATGGAGACAAATCTATAGACTTGACACTAAAACCAAATTTAAGAATTAAAAGCCAGGGAGAAAAAGTGCATTTTCTGTCGAGATTTAAAAGCTGGGATTGAAGGTGCCAGCCTAACGTGGAGGGGCAGAGAGTTCCATAGTTTTGGTGCACATACGGAGAAGGTCCTTTCACCGCGGGACTTCAAGCGTGCCTTAGGAACCGTGAGGAGGAACTGATCCTCAGACCTCAGGGCACGAGGAGGGTGGTAGCAGTGAAGCAGCTAACTCAGGTAAGAAGGGGCTTGGCCATTCAGGGACTTAAAAACTAAAAGAAGAATTTCAGTTAATCCTGAATTGGACCGGCAACCAGTGAAGGGATCTGAGAATTGGTGTAATATGGTGTCTTCTATTAGCTCCAGTCAAGAACCTTGCTGCTGCATTCTGAACCAGCTGGAGCCTGGACAGAGCTGCTTTGCTAATGCCATAGTGGCAAGAGTTAGAGTAGTCGAGCCGGCATGTAATAAAAGTGTGGACCACGGATTCTAGATGGTGTTTACTCAGAATAGGCTTAAGTTTGGAAATGCGCCTGAGGTGGTAAAAACAGGATTTAACTGTGCTGTTAACCTGAGCATCCATCTTTAAGGCCGTGTCCACTTTAACGCCTAACAGTCGAGGTCACATGAGAGGAGAGAGAGTGGAGGTCAGGTGACGGAGTAGCTCTAAC
This sequence comes from Aphyosemion australe, assembly GCA_006937985.1. Classification (NCBI taxonomy): domain Eukaryota; kingdom Metazoa; phylum Chordata; class Actinopteri; order Cyprinodontiformes; family Nothobranchiidae; genus Aphyosemion; species Aphyosemion australe. The sequence goes on from SSNS01000089.1 coordinate 1,619,787, forward strand.
ATTATCCGGACTGAAAACAATTACCTCAGTTTTGGAGTCAGCTCTGGTGGCCTAGTGGTATGAGTGTCCCCCCCGGGACTGGGAAATTGGGGTTCGAATCCCGGTCGGGTCATACCAAAGACTTTGAAAAAATGGGACCCAATGCCTCCTCGCTTGACACTCAGCATTAAGGGGTTGGATTGGGGGGTTAAACCACCAAATAGTTCCCGAGCGCGGCCACAGCTGCAGCTCACCGCTCTCCAACATGGGGATGGGTCAAATGCGGAGATGTAATTTCACCATTGTGTGATGATGACTTGGGACTTTAACTTTAAATGGAGAAAGTTCTCAGCCAGCCACTCTTTGACATTAAGAATACAATCAAGCAGGTTTAGAGGAGTCAGTTGACTTGAGAGAAAAGTAGATTTGACAATCATCTGCATATAGGTGGTAGGAAATTGCATGCCGTATAAAAAGGGCTCCTAAGGGCATAATTTACAGGGAGAACAATAATGGTCCAAGGATGGAACCTTGAGGGACCCCCCAAGGAAGGGCTAAACATCTGGAGAGAACAACTAAGAAAAGATGTTTGGCTCATTTGCAGCTGATCTCAGATTTGTAAAGTTTCATCTGAACAAAACATAAAACCTCAAGAACAAAGAGGTAATGTTTACTCAGATTACACAGCATGTTTGGTGAAAATCAAACTCAGCACGGTGGTGGAGGGCTAATGGTTTGGGCTTGAGCTTCTCTGTAGACCAGAGTATTCCAGATATGAGGCCATCTGTCCAACAGCTGAAGTTCGTAATAGGATCAAGATCCCAAACACAGGAGACAATCTGCAAAAGAAAGACTGGAAAAGCATCCGTGGGTTGAAATTCCCCAATCCAAGACCTCAGCCTGTGGTGGAACCACATGAGGGCTGAACACAAACAAACCTCCACAAATTGAAGAAGAGTGAGTCACAATCAGAAAGACCGATTATATGATGGAGAACATTAGCCTGGCAAGCCATCCTATATATATGAATATATAGTCTGGCCACGAACCATTGACGGCTCTCAGTCGTGAGGCGGGATCTACAGTTGTCTTTCAAAATGTCAGCACACAATTAGATAGCGCTAGGACCAATCAGAGTAACGAACAACGTGACGTAATCACAGCGACGGAAAAGCGGGAGGCAGCAATGGCGTCTAACATCAATGATTTCTGTCGTTTTTGTATGAAAAACACGCAAATATCAGGTGTACTGGGACATTGCACTACATAGTTTGATAAGAATAAAAAGCCGCTAAGTATATCAGACAGACTTACGCACGTTGGAGTCTAAATAATCCAATGTTGATGACAAAGTCGTTTCAAACGAACGTGGTTCCTGCGCTGCCACCATGTTGTTTGTGTTCAAGGCCGCAGCGCTGACATCAACGACTACTCCCGCTCTGTGATTGGCCCAAAATATAGAGCGCTGTGATTGGCCCAACCAAAACTATAGTGAGCTGTGATTGGACAGCCACAGCAGTGGATCAGGCTGCGAGGGTTCCAATGAAGCGTGCCTAGACCAAACTTTGCAAAGCAAGAATTTGGTCTAGTTCACTAGGCTAGGAGAACATGGTTCCTTCACACCAGTAACGCTGATTCTACATTTAAACTTTACTGTTTTAATTTAAATTACTTTTAGTGGTTTTTCTGATTGGATTAGATTTTAGATGACCGACCCTTTTACTTGAGGCACTTTAATAAAATTGGACTTGTGTTCTTGTGCACATCCAGAATTAGCATCTCACACTAAGCCTGATGTGCTTATCCAAGAGGCTTTACTGGTTCTACTGAGTCACCATCATTAAAGCTTCGTTAGCAGCTGTCAAATTCAACCAGAGTGCTTTTCACTTAGTGCAAACATCAACATGCTCACTGTGACCGTACAGATACTTAGATTCTACAGGTTCTTTTATTTTAATGACCAGGAATTTTCCAGTTCTAATGGAGCAAACAGATTAACAAAGAAGAGCTATTTAGCTACAGGCCAGACATCTAACAGGTGTGCTGACGAGGGTCTTCACGGAAGATAAATGAGGTCAGATTAAACTGAAAAAATGTTTTGGTTGTAGAAAAATATAAAAACTATTTTGAGCTGATAGGTTTGGTTTGTTTAGATCCTGGTCCTGGAGGGCCAGTATCCAGCATGTTTTAGTTGTTTCCCTGCTTCAACACACCTGATTTTAATGAGCAGGCGTTTAACAGGCTTCTGCAGAGTCTGATGAGCTGCTGAACAGGTGATTCAACCACTGAATCAGGTGTGTTGGAGCAGAGGAACAACAAAAACCTGCTGGATACCAGCCCTCCAGGACCAGGATTGGGAACCCCTGGTTTAGACCAATATGGTTCCCAATAATGGTAAAATAACTCACCAGCTGTTCATCAATGATCTTACCCTGCTGAAAAAAACAGCATATGTTGTGTTTTGGATGCTGGTATGCTAGTCCAGTATGGGATGCTGTTGATTGGATGCAAGACCATCCTGGACCAGCATCGTATGCTGGTCCACCAGCTAAACAGCACCAAAACACAACATATGCTGGTCAATGATGTTTCTTCAGCAAGGTGGTCAGGTTGAAATCAGACTAGAAGTTGAGAATGGCAAAAACATCTCGATTTTATTTACAGTTAAATCACAATTTTAATCATGATTATTTTTTATGTTTAACTATGTTTAAACTTATTTCTTATGGAACAATGCAACTACTTCATTTTTCAGTGTTAAACCAGGCCAATAAGAAAACACTGGATGTAACTAATAGCTGCCCTATACTAACACATGCTAGTAGTCCTAACATATTGCTACAGCTAATCATGGCGTAAATCACCAACTCACTGTTAACAGACTAAATCTTAAATTCATCACCAGTTTCACACATATTTGGCTTTGTTGTTATGAATAATCCCTAAAGTGATCAGGCTCAGAGTGTGTCACATCTAAAACAGTCCAGGTGGAAACATGTTCTCTGTTCTGCATTCCTCTATTAGATAAAATGGGACAAATGCCCTCACTGCTTTGGCAGATCATCTCAGATTCAGACTGCAAGGGTTAAAGACCAGGTTCACTCACTTTGTCAACACATCTGTTGTGGTCTCTAGTATAAATGAAAGCCTTGTGATTCCATCTCTGAGGGGGGGAAAGTCCTGGTGCTTCTGGTTCAGGAAATAGAAGTGAGCCAGAGGAGTGGGAAACAGAAGACAACAGGATTTGGAGTCTTATTTCCTGATATTCAGACATCTCTCCTCTGATTGGCTAACAGCAACATGACTCTACCACTGACTCTGTTTGCTCTGCAACGTTGATGTTTTATCTCCACAAATAACACAAGCCTGGAGGAGTTCTGCTGTGTGGTGGAGTTGCTAATGCTAACAGTTAGCTTCTACTAGCTGAGACATTCTCTGCTGTTTCCTGGACGCTAAACCAACAACATCCTTCCCCGTCATGAGTCAAGATGGGTGAGTCCATGAATGTTAAGTGACAGTGTGACGTAGATCTGTCAGGATTTTCTAATCTGAGCGTTTCACCGTCCGTTTTCTATCGACTGCTAATGCAGGAAATAGGGGTAGAAGACTTTTCACGTTCAGCCTGCATGTGAAACAGAGTGACGAATCATATTTCAGAAAATAACATGTAAAAAACTGTTTCTGAACTTGGTCTTTAAACAGTTATAGATAAACATCCAATAATCTTAATCTAAATGTACCATTAAAATCTATCTAGAGTTTTATGAAATATTTTGCTGTTAGTTTATTGGGAACCATATTGGTTGCTGTTGAAATGTTCAACTAAGCTCAAATCTCTCTGAGCTAAAGTCAAAATTGATTTTTCTACAATATATTCATATATTTCAGTTTAACTTGACCTGATTTGTCTTCTGTAAAGGTCATCTTCAGCAGCTACACAGAGTGTGTTAGTGTTTATGAGGACAACCTCACCAAATCTCCATGAAAACCTTAGAGACCATTTTTACAACAGTAATAAATCAAAAGTAAATTATGTATTTAATGTCTAACTCAAATTATGCCAGCTAATGCCAAAATGAGGAGAATAAAGAAAATACTTTAAAAAGTTTGAGTGAGAATTAGAGCAGAAAAAGAAAAATGGAGGTAAAAAGAGAAAGAAACTGAGGAGAGAAACCTGTGAGACTCAAAGGGAGATCCTCCTTAGTGATTTGGAGGTGCAATAAAAATGGTAATTATAAAAAATGAACATGGTAAGGTGCAAAGTGAAGAGGAAATTCTGGGAAATTAGATTTCAGAATGGAGCTGTGATGGTTCTCTCCCAGTCTCTATAGTTTTATTAGTCAACAAAGGAAATGAGAATCCAATCCAGCGCCAACAACCCTGTGACACAGAACATCCCGTCTCCATGACGCTCCGTCTGTTTGTGTCGATGTGATACGCACATGGTTTCAGCACACCTTTTGATTTATCTCAGACGAACAGATGTTTGAAAACGAAGGTAGTCATTCCAGACAGAAGTGAGTGAGGCACTGAGAGGAGGAAGTTGTTTGCAGGTTTAGAGTCGTGGTGACATCACTGACCACGTTCCCTTTTTAAAGTTTTATTTTAGTCCTGGACCGCCAACATTTTGTTAACCCAGGTCCAACATTCCAGCTATCCATGCTGTAGTGATATCATATACCGTAAATCCTCTAATACAGGCCCGGGCCTTTATTTACTCAAGCGCATCCTGGTTCAGGCCTTTATTGGAAGGAGGCCAGAATTAGAGGCAGGCCTATATTTCAATTTGAGCAAAATAAACTACCAGTAGAATGAATAAAAACAAGATTTTGTGTCTATTTGATCGGTGACTGAAGTCTCACGTGCAAATCAAAAGTGATGATTGGTGGGTTTCACTCATGTGACCCTGCCGCCGCACTGAACTCAAACAGTGGACAGGAAGTGTTTTGCTCTACTATAAAACACAGCGTGACGGATGAAAGTGAGTGTTCTAAACGAGCTGGCACAGACACGATATCTTCCTTTAGGTTAGGGCTCATTTTAAAAGTTGGACTTTTAATACATGCTGGAGGATTTACCCAACGCTGAAGTGATCGACACAACAAACTATCTCGTGTGGCAAATGAAATCTCATATTACACTGCAAACCAAAAGCCTTTTATGAGTCTGAAAGCCTATTTTATTTCAGGTTGGTTAACAGTTTAGAGATCCGGAGAAGCTTTAAATGACCGTTGTCTTGTTTATGCTCGTGAGATGTGCTATCTTAGTTACGTAATTAACTCGTAATGATAGCTAATGCTAACGGTGAGTACGTGCTAGGATCTACTTATAACTAACGTTTTAAGCCTTTTTAAATCCACATTTCTGGTATTTGCGGTCCGCAAATAGCTTTTAGAGTGCTAATGTTTTTAGCAGTTAGCTCAGTGTTGTAACGTGTAAAGAAAGTGAGATGTAATATCAGGAGAGGGAGAATGTTAGGTGGTTGGCAGCAGTGTGCCAGCCGATGGCCCCCTCCATGAGGCCACCACAGCTCAGCAGAACACCAGTGTAGCTTCTTCTGGGGAGAAAAACACTTAGAGAGAAAATAAAGTTAACAGCTGAAATAACAGGAAATAATGCAATTATAGAGTGGTGGTAGAAGAGAGTAGCAGAGTGTGGAAAGTGGTCAGTATGTCCTCCAGCAGTCTAAGCCTATAGCAGCATAACTACAGAGATAACTCAGGATAACCTAGCCTTTTAGATGGAGGCATGTGGGAGGCAGGGCCAGGAAGAAAAGTCTTTAACGACTGTAGTCCCCTCTGTACACTCCACCTCCCTCTGCTCCCCACTCGTCTAAACCTGGGCTAACATCAGAATTTAACCATAAGCCCTATCAAATAGAAAAGTTTTGAGCCTAGTCTTAAAAGTAGACAAGGTGTCTGCCTCACGGACTAAAGCTGGGAGCTGGTTCCACAGTAGAGGAGCCTGATAGCTAAAAGATCTGCCTCCCATCCTACTTTTAGATATTCTAGGAACCACCAGTAAACCTGCAGTCTGAGAGCGAAGTGCTCTGTTAGGAACATATGGAACAATCAGATCACTGATGTATGATGGAGCTTGATTATTAAGAGCTTTATATGTGAGAAGGAGGATCTTAAGGTGAATGACTGGTTGTGTTGTAAAGTGCCTTAGAGGGTTCTAGGACTCTAGAAGGCGCTATATCAAATATCAAATGCAGGCCATTGTTTACAAGTGAGTGGAGGGGGTGACCGACTGATGGATCATCTACAGAGATGTGGACTCAGAACTAGTCTGCTGTCTTGAACATAAAGGTAAGCCAGAAGGCGAGGCTCTCGATTTTCCAGTTGATCTACGTTCCAGCCCTCACCTTAAGGTCATGAGTTTTAGGTGATGACTGAATAAAGGAGTTTGCAAATAAAAAGACCATAATGAGTTTCCTCTACCGAGATCAGACACGCTGGAGGGATCATATCTCCAGGCCCGGCCTGGGAACGCCTTGAGGTCCTACCAGAGGACTCAAAAGCTTTAGATTATTTGCTGCTGGTGCCTTTCCAGCACCTTTAGTCTCCAACTCTCTCTCTCCTCATGTTGCATTGAACACAGACTGGAGCTCTGCATGGCATGTGGCACAGAAAATTACTCAGACTGCCCACCAGCTGTGAGCTCGGCTTGCCAGCGGGGAGAAGCTTAGATATACCATACAGATCTGACAACGACAAAACTGGAGCGGAGGATTAACAGGCATGGTAAGATTAAAGAAACACCAAACTGCTGATGTAAAGCTATGATGCACAGCAGTTAAGGTCAGACAATAATTTGGTTTAAATAAGCACGTAGAAAGCGTGTGATTACCCGTGGTGATGTTTCTCTGGTTCCAGATGATGACCAACGGTACCTGTAGGCGTCATGAGATCATGGCCTCACTTACACGTGAGACAAACACACAAATTACACATTTCTAAGATGACTTATCCATTTCAAAATTACTGGTTTTGAATAGTTTAAAAATATGTTGTTTTTTTAAAGTGCTGATCCATTCAAAAAAATAAATGAACCGAGATAAAAACTATTAATGTTGCTGGTGGCAATTTTAATTAATTTGTAAAAAGTTTTGGATCTCTCTACGCTACAAGGACATTTAGATTTTATTTGTCATTCTTTACTTTGACATTTTGAAACTTTGACTCTGGATATTTAGTTTTATTTAGATTCATTTAGATTTTATTCTAAATAACTGTTTTATTTTGTTATTGTTAATTTTAAACTATTTGCATAAAAAATTATACAACTGTAATTTCACTTGATGACTAAATTCAACGAATTATTATTATTATTATTATATAATCGGCGCCCCATATAACTGCTATTTCCTTTCCGGGACTTTTTGGTAGATTCAGACACAAATAAAAGGTGAGAGGGGTTTTCTGGAGCTTTTGGGGTCAAGCTGGACCTCGTGCGTAACCTGCGTGCAGCGCCTAAGCTTATTATCCAATTAAGCCGAGGGGGGTCGTCCTGGCAGATCATTTCCCAATTAGAATTGAGCACGTGCGTTTGCTCCCCTACTTAGAGACAGGTAAATGGGGCGCGCGTGTCTGCACAGAAATAGACAACACCCGGTGTGTGTGTGTGAGTGAGAAAACGAAACATGCACGCTCTAGTGAACGCCTTCGTGCGCTGCCTCTCCTTCCTCCTGCCTCCGTGGCTTTGTGTCAGCTTCTGTCTGTGGGTTGGGAGTGAAAGCGAAGACACGCTGCCGCGGCCCAATCCCAGAGCTCGTTTCAAAAGCACAAAGCCTCTTACATATGAGGAAGTAGCAGCAGTCGGAGTAGCGGTAGCTGAAGCGCAAGGAGGCTCCTGCCCCTCGGTCTCACCAGCTCCAGGCTGCGTCTCGCTGGCCGCTACAAGCCCCGCCGCTCCTCAGGGCCCTCCGCAGGCTCGGATCCGGATCGGGGGTCTCTGGCGAGCCGTGGAGCGCGTCTTCGGAGCCCCCTGGGTCTTTCTCCGCCATCGCTGGTGTCCGAAGAAGCCTCGAACAGCTTTGCGCACCCCGTACCCCGTGCTTACCTTCGAGTCGAGCCGGATTAGAAGCTTCCAGGGAGGCGCCGCCGTCACCCGGGACTGGGAGGGACCAGGTGGAGACACCTTGACACATTCCAGGAGCGTGATGAGTGGCTCCGTGGGGATCCCCGGCAACGCGAGCGCGTCGGAGCGCGTCTCGGATGCGCCGGCGGAGCAGGGCGTCGATGAGGTAATCACCGTGGACCAGCACTCGCAGGAGATGGGGACGGTAACGATCACCGTGGCCATCCAGGCGGCGGAGGACGAGGAGCCGGAGGAAGAGTCCTCCAACAACCTGGACTGTCTCCGGGGCAGCTGTAGCGAGGACGAGCTCGGGAGGCATGACAAGTCAAGGTACGTCTCCCTCCGACAGGTTTTAAATAAATTACTCCCCAAAATAGTTGAACTTTCTATTCCTACACTTCCACTTTTTATGAGTTTGGACGTGATTTTTCCACCAAATGTTTGCTTTTCCTGGACTCTTCATCATGGTGGACTAATCAGCTCCAGCCGGTGAAGTGGCACACACACGCAGCTCTGTGGGTTCTGTCACTTAACAGCCTCGCTGCTTCAGAAACACACACCAGAGGCAGGAATTCCGACAGGTGTATCCACCTGACTGAAACACTACTTGATATATGTGGTGTGTGTGTGTGTGTGTGTGTGTGTGTGTGTGTGTGTGTGTGTGTGTGGGTGCGGGGTGTGCCTGTGCCTGCTCTGTCTTCTCAACCCCCAGTGAGCCGTAGCGGATGGCTGCTCATACTGAGCCAGGATCCTCTGGAGGTTTCTTCCTGTTAAAAGGGAGTTTTCCTTCCCACTGTCGCTAAATGCTTGCTTAGTATGAGGATTGTACCAACACAATGACACTAGTCAGTGTCTTGATGCAATCTGCTGGGTCCCTTATATAGGAAACTTTTTTACTGATTGGCTTATGAACTGAACTGTATTGGAATGTTTACTTTGTGAAGTGCCTTGAGACGACTCTTGTCGTGATCTGGCGCTATATAAATAAACTGAATTGAATTGAATTGAATTGACTCCAGCAGCAGGAGTGTGTCCTCAGATCGGGGCTGCAGGCACCTGAGTCGGAGGGAGGACGGCAGCAGCCTTCACTTTAATCTAATTCCCCTGCGTCATGGCTGCTATTTTTATCCCCTGGCCTATAGATCCCTACATGCTCAAACAGTGAGTCAGTGAGGGAAAGGCCAAAGGTGAAATAAATCTCAAGTGTTTGTTTTTACTTGTGGTGTCACTTTACTGGCACCTTATTTACTCCAAACCCAGATCTGTTACTCGGCTCATTCTGACATTCCTTTAGAGACCCGATTCAGCACTTTTAGAACCGCTTCATCACAACATGACAAATTCCCTCACGTCGTTACATCATCTTCAATGTACCTCTTTGAGAGGACCAGAGCTGGTGCTCGTGTCTTTGTGAGGTCTTCAGGATGATGTGGGCTCCCTCCAGCTGTGTGGTCAGCCTACTGGAAAGCTGCTGACTGAGGGCGTATGAGGGAGGAGGTGATGAGTCATCCACAAATTTCATTCAGACCCGTACTCCCAGCATGCTGGGCTGATGGTGTGCAGCTTCAGAACCAGAGCTGGTGTCTGAAGCTGCCTCTGAGCCTATAGATCACATCTTATTCCAGGAGTGAGAACGTGATGTTTTTGCCTCAGTGTTTTTGAGGAAACCATCCGACATGCATCTTCAACAGGAATGAACTGACTCAGACAAGACGGCTGCCACATCTGATCAACAAAGCCAACATAAACACCTAAATTTTCTGATCAACACTTTTGATGTCCATCCATACAGCTGACAGTAGTCATCATTGCTAAATGACATTAGCATAATTGTTACATATATTAAAGCAACACTAAATGGGTTTCCCTGCTCCTCCTACTGGTTGAAAACTGATTTACAACTTTCATAAACAGCCCTGCCACAGCCTGCTGTAGCTAGTGCTAATGACGAGCTAACACAAACATGAGCCAACTGATGCTAAACAAACCACGAAGAAAAAAGATCTACACTATTGGATGAAAAATGTTACTTACAAGTCCAGTAGCAACAAAGCCAGGTCACTATCGGTTTGTGATTTTGCAGCCTCCTTTAGCTCCCTCAAACTAGTGTAGGCCACGCCGATGTTCACTCTGGTTTTAGCTCTTTGCTTTGCCTCCAAAGACATTACTCTCTTTTATTTCCAGGGTCTGCCATGATGCCAACAAAAAAACCTAAATTCTTTTCCTTGTGCTTTTTATTGACGGTCGGCAAACTGAAAAAGCAAACTGCTAGCCTTTACATTAGCTACCGGCAGAGTAAACAGCTAACAGCCATAAAGTAGGCAGAGACCTAAACCAAGTGAATCTACCTGTCCTACAAAACTGTTAGGTGTGGTTCCTGGGCTACAGAGTGCTGTTCAAGGGGAAGTTGGTAAAGTTTCTACCTCAAGAATCACTGAAACTACTTGAAAGCAATAGCTTAAAGTGTTTAAAAACTCTTTAATGTTGCTTTAAGCTAAAAGTTGGGAGTGTTATTAGCTAAGAAGCATTTCCATCACACACCCAGAGATTAAACCTCACTAAAGATGGCCGTCATGGTTAATCAGCATTACCAAATGCAAAAATGCTTCCAACTTGATTAAGCTAAATTTGGTTTAGTTGAGTCTTACATGCTCTAACAGATGTCATGTGACATCACTCAAATGTATTTTCAAGGTTTAACCATTTAACAGATGATGGAGAAAACGGTGGGCTATTTGCATTCCCTCTGAGATTGTTAACGGAATGTATTCCTATATTTTTGTTAATTGTGAGGTTTGATGGTTGCGAGGCTCCATATTCCCTGTGGGAGGGGGAGTCTGTGACCCCTGTGCCCTTCAGATGGAGAGGCCTTGGCAGTTCCAAGACCGGTTGGACACGAGGCCTGGCACTGAGGCGTGGTGACTCCGGCTGCAGAGCCGGCTTGTTGATGGCTGCAAGGAAAATTCTTAAAGGAGGAGGAGGCAGGCAGAGCAGTGATGTGCAGGGAAATGGCAGGATGAGACTTCATCTCTGCCAACAGTGTGAGCCTCTGGCTTATTGTATTAACGAACATAAAAAACAAACGTGCAACAGTTGTAATCTCGCTGCTTTAAAGATGGAAAATTTCAGCTTTTTCAGAGTTTTTGACCGTGCTCCATGTTCTCTTCCCACACACAGTGGTGCCGGCACCAGCGGAGGGGAGTTGGAGGAGGAGAGCTGGCAGCCCCCGGATCCAGAGCTGATCCAAAAGCTGGTGGCTCAGATTGAGTACTACCTGTCTGATGAGAACCTGGAGCACGATGCCTTCCTGCTTAAACATGTCAGACGCAACAAACTGGGGTTTGTCAGTGTCAAGCTGCTCACCTCCTTCAAAAAGGTAACCATGGCTGCAGTTCACCTGGGTGCAAACGCAGCGGGGTATGGTCTGAATAGCTCACCTGTGACGGCAAACGTCTCACAAAGTCTAATAGCCTGAATTACTGTGTTCATTCCACATGCTAAATACCACTCTGCAGGCTAATTAATGTTCTTCTAATGAGATGTTTTAATGCTCGGCTGTAAGCCAGCAGACTAGAATGTCCAGACGTGATCTAAATCTGTGACTTTTATGTCATTTTCACCAAAAACACTTTAAAGCTGTTATTTCCATCACCGTAAATCCCAGCATCAGATCAGAAGGCCAAAGGCTGGATGTTTCTAGTGTCGGCGTGACTAGCTGTTGCTGTTTTTGAGATGATGTCCTCACGCTGATTCACAACAGCAGGTGCTACTTCAGACTCATGCATGCAGATTTGTTGGCTTGTAATTGTTTTATTCAGTTTTTTTTGCCACAACAAACCAGGCCAAACACGGTCCTTAAAATAAACAAGAGCTGAACTGTGAGCTAATAGGAGCTAAAATGATGCAACGAACTGCAACAAGGCCCTGATTTATTAGAACCTGGTGTGTTTTTGGTTACCGGATCATAGCTTTGGTGTCACTGAAGCTTAACTAGAAGTCGTTGCATTAATCGTGTTACCTGTTGCAACCTGTATGATGAAGAGCATCGTCTTTCCTACCAAACAGAATCTGTAGAGAATCCGGGTTCTGCAGCCTGAGCAGAACTTGAACCTGAGCAAAGTTTAGCAGGTATTTCTTGTTTTCTTGTCCAAAGTTTTGCAATAAGTGTTTCTGCAACAGTCTAACGCCAATTTACAAAAGGCTTTTGCATAATTTCAGAAACAAATGTGCTAAATATGGTTGAAGAGCGCTTACTGTTGAGCCAAGTGTTTGTTGGCTTTCTTCTTACTGCAGCTTTCTGACCTACTGAGAGGTTTCACACCAGAAAACTAACATTTTTCCAGCCAGATTGCTGCAAAAGGGAGACATAACTTGGCCCATTTATTGCAAATTACTAAATTGTAAGGCATCAAAATGTGATTGTGGGTGCAGCTAATTATTATTAAAAACAGAATAAATGGAAATAAAAGCCTTCCTCCGATTAATTCTTGTTCTATAAACACCTAATGGGAATAAATGCCTGACAACAAACTGAGGCTTTCCTTATGTTTGCAATTTCTGTAAATTAACTATTTTGTGAATTTTCTAGAAATGAGTGAAAACTGAAAGACCTTAAATTTGACCCTTAAAATGATGCAAATTTATTTTGTGGCTTAAAAAATTCGATCAATTATTTTTTTTAAGTTTTTCTAGATTTTAGGGAAATGGGTGGTAAAAGCATTAAATTGCATTTTAATGACTTTTTTTTAAATGGTTTTGGTAATTCTATATATTTCTCAAGCTGATTTTGATAAAGTGCCCATGCTTTTATTAAAGCCAGGTTTTCATTGCTATTCTTCTTTATGAGAATAACTTAATTTATGTTCCCACATTTTAACATTTTGATGCCTTTTGAGTTCTATAATTTGTAATAAAAGGGCAAAACGTTTTTGCGTCAGTCTTGCTGTAAAGTGTTGAAAAATAAATGTTCTTGTGAATCTGGAGTGAAACAATAAAGAAGCTGTTGGCTCGACTGCTGAAATGAACTCTTAAACCATCTTTAGCTCATTTTGGAGCTGGAATGATGGAAAACCTGTTTGTATGCTGCTGCGGAAACTCTGTGCACTTGTTGCAAAAGTTTAAACATGAAAACTGCTAAAAGAACCTTTTTATCTACCAACACCAGAGTTTGTGTCACTTCTGGTCAGTATTACAAGGAGCCACTTGTAATAAAAGGGCAAAACTTCCTTTTTTGCGTTAGTCTTACTGTAAAGTGTTGAAAAATAATTACCAGCTTTTATTATATATTTATTTATTTACCAGCTCCGGTGGTCTAGTGGTAGAGTGTCCGCCCCGGGACTGGGAAATCGGGGTTCGAATCCCGGTCGGGTCATACCAAAGACTTTGAAAAATGGGACCCAATGCCTCCTCACTTGACACTCAGCACTAAGGGGTTGGATTGGGGGGTTAAACCACCAAATAGTTCCCGAGCGCAGCCACAGCTGCAGCTCACCGCTCCCCACCATGGGGATGGGTCAAATGCGGAGATGTAATTTCACCAGTGTGTGATGATGACTTGGGACTTTAACTTGAGTTGAGTCTCCAGAGCCCTGGGTTAGAGAAGGGACCCCTTTATAAGGCTCTGTACTAGAGGTCGACCAATATTGTTTTTTCTATTGCCGATACCGATATGTAGGAGACATGATCAGTCAATGGTAGATATTTACTGCTGATTTATATGGGCCGATAGTTTTTTCACCTTATTTTAATGCTAAAATGTCACTAATAACATCAGTTTGTGCACAAAATTTCTGAAGCTGAATTAGTTTTTGAACTCTGAATTTAACAAACTGTTAAATATTAACTTTGTGCACTGTTCATTGTTGAAGTCAGACACCTAAATAAAGTTCATTTAGAGTATTTATGCAGATATTATTAGTGACCGTAAAAATACATTTAAATTCAATTCTGCAACAGCACCGAGCTATCCGAGGATGTGCCTGACTTTAAATCGGCTTTACGAAGGACAAATGTCTACCAATGTATTTAAAAAATGATAAATATTGGCCTAATATGTTGGTTTACTCCTACTCTGTACTGACATGAGGTTCGTCTCATTGCAGGTGAAACACCTGACCCGCGACTGGAGAACAACTGCTTACGCTCTGAAACACTCAAAGATGCTGGAGCTGAACGACGAGGGCCGTAAGGTGCGACGTAAGTCTGCTGTGCCGGTTTTTGCCAGCGAGTCGTTGCCCAGCCGCATGCTGCTCTTGAGCGACCTGCAGAAGTGGCCCGAATTGGCTGCTCTCACTAAGGACAATGGAGGCGGTGAGGGAGGAGCCACTCAGCAGGAGCAGCTGATGAAACTGCTCCTGAAGGCCTTTGGGACGTATGGCGCCATTGCATCTGTGAGGGTCCTGAAGCCCGGGAAGGACCTGCCTGCGGACCTGAAGAGGCTGAGTGGGCGCTACAGTCAGCTGGGCACCGAGGAATGTGCCATTGTGGAGTTTGAGGAGGTGGAGGCTGCTGTTAAAGCCAACGAGGCGGTGGGAAGCGAGGACGGAGGAGCCAGTTCTCTGGGGTTGAAGGTAGTCCTAATTGGAACCAAGCCACCAAAAAAGAAGGTCCCTAAAGAGCGGCCTCGGGAGGAGGGGGGCATGCGTAAAAGCCGCTCCCTCAACAGCAGAGTACGAGAGCTTCAGTACCACGGGGACGACTCGGCCTGCAGCTCCTCTGAGGCAGAAAGCACCCCCACCTCGCCCAGACTGGCGAGAAAGTCCCAATCCTGCAACAAGCTTAGCCCCACCACTGCTGGCATCAGCTTCCAGAACAATCACCTAAGCCCTGGTATATCCCCACGTAGCAGTCCCTGGTCCAGCCCCCGGGCCAGTCCCTGTCCTCAGCGCAAGTCTCATCACAGCCACAAGTCTCCCTTAGCCAGCGAGGGCAGGCTGAGTCCCGAGGCCGGGCGCCGCTGGGCGGACTACTCCTCAGACAGCAGCCTCACCCCCTCTGGCAGCCCGTGGGTTCAGCGGCGGAAGCAGGTGGCGTCTCAGGAGAGCAGCCCAGTCGGCAGCCCCATGCTGGGTAGGAAGATCCAGAACGCCGACGGGCTGCCGCCGGGAGTGATGAGGCTGCCTAGGGGCCCTGATGGGACTCGGGGATTTCACAGCATCTCCGTGGCGGAGCGGGGAAAGACTGCCGCTACACAGACTTGATGTGATCCGTTTCCTCCCAGTCAGAAATGCAAGGGTCCTTCTGGACTCGCTCCCGGCCGCGATGCTCAGCCTCCCGCCTACATTTGAGACTGTGTAGATATATTTTTGTTGAGTGCATCAGTTTTCAGTCTTTGTTATATTTTTATACAACGTTTTGCGTTACCATGGTAACACAATGGGGATTTACCAATGGAGATTTAAGTGAATGTGAACTGATATGGCTCTGAGAGAAATCTGGACCTGGACCTTGTTGCCTACGTTTTCTCTAAACTTGCTCTACTTGAGCGACACTAGAGGAAGAACTCGACCCCTCTCATTATGGTCTGGATGGTGTTCGGTTGGCACGTGGACTCGGGTTTAGATGTCACCATTTGCCTTTTCTGTATTTGTCGAACATGAATTTTGTTTCCACGTGCCGTTTCAAACGAGGCCATAAAAAAAGCTCCACTGCCATAAAGGTTGAACATCACACTTGGTTTTGTTCCATTATTTATTTTTATTTCCGGTATGCTTTGGCACTTCGTAGGCTTTCGTTTTAGCCCTGTTTGGCAGGAAAGCTGCTTTAATTTTGTTTTGTTTTTTTACCTTTTTAATTTTTTTTAATCAGTCTAAGCTCACTGTGGTTTGAGGGATGTCCAGGTTGGGAGAATAGATGCTCTTATGTTCTTGCCTTTATATCTGAGCTGGGGCATTTCTACACTGAAACTCCTGTTGTACAAATAAATCACTGAAATTGCAAATTGACTTTTCTTGTTTTGACTCTTTTAATTCTTTGAAATTTGCACAAATCCTACCAGTCGTGTCTGAGAAGATAAAGGTTATTAAGAGATTTAGTGTTTTCAAAGTAGTCAGATCCATTAAAGCTATGTTATTCAAAGAATTTTATATTGCTAGCCACACTTTAAATGCCATTTAAACTTGGATGAAAAGAGGGAATCTGAGCTGTTTTGGATCTTTGCAGCCACTAAGTTGTCTGAGTTGTAAATGACTCGACTGTAAATGTGAACATTTATTAATCAGCTGTGGCGGTCATATTGAATTGATTCCACTCCAGGAATGATTCTGTTGTAGATGTGCAGCTAATTACTTTCTAATAACTGTTGTTAAAAATTGGCTCTTGAGAGTTTCTGCAGTTTTAAAGGGTTCCTCCACTGAGAAACCATTTATTTTTGAAAATGATCAGTCACTGTGAGCTTTTCATGCAGGCTGAACATGAAAATGGTCTCCTACACCTATCTCCTGCATTAGCTTCTGATAGAAAATAGACGGTGAAACTCTAGGATTAGAAAAGCCTGACAGATCTACGTCACACTGTCACTTAACATTCATGGACTCACCCATCTTGACTCACAACGGGGAAGGCTGTTGTTGGTTTAGCGTCCAGGAAACAGAACGTCTCTGCTAGTAGAAGCTAAACATTAGCATTAGCAACTCCACCACACAGCAGAACTCCTCCAGGCTTGTGTTATTTGTGGAGATAAAATGACGTTGCAGAGCAAACTGAGTCAGTGGTAGAGTCGTGTTGCTGTTAGCCAATCAGAGGACAGATGTCTGAATATCAGGAAATAAGACTCTAAATCCTGTCGTCTGAGGCTACTTTCTCCTCTGACTGAATTCTCTGTGCTGAAACGGGTGCACTGGATCTATTTTTCCCCAGAGTACAACTTACAAGGCATTCCTTCCTGCTAGAGACCACTGCAGATGAATTAAAAATATGAGTGGAAGGACCTCTTTAAGTAACAATGTTTGACTTGTAGGATGTCAGAAATAGTGGTTCGACTCTCTGCTCTTTCAACACCAAGTTTTATCCGAAAATTTTCTGATTCTTTTTTTTCCTAGCTCAGTTGACTATGGCAGCCATCTTTAATTGGATCAACTTAAAAAAAGTGGTTTGGTTCCGAGAGTTTCATTAAAATCCCTCCAGTGGTTGGTGACATATTAATGCAGCCCTACATGTGCAGGCTGCCTGTTTCCTAGTAGAAACACTTTCAGTCTTTGTGAGGTTTTCCCATCTCTGCTCATCTGTGGTTTAAATCGTTCGTCGCTTCTCCGTGAACGGCAGTTGAAAAGGCCCATTACAGGTTTCTGATTGGACTGGGTCATTGGACGGGAAAACTGGGCTGCTGTCTGGCTGTAAAATAAATCCTCTTCCAGAGTTTTGTTGAGTGGATTGCAGAATGTTTTGTTGTTCTGTTTGTGTGGGTTTTTGTTGCCCTCACTAGTCCCTCAGGTGCTCACAGCATGAACACAAGCTCCTGAAAAGCTCTTATTTCTTTTCACACACAGGTGCGTAGCTCTGCAAATCACTCGTCACACCTTGATTACAGCACAGCAGCCCACAGCGGTAGTAATTCATGTAGCAGAAAACAGTTACAATTGTGTAACCAATTGTTTCCATATTGGTCCTTCATTTAGATAATATTGTACAGCTTTGTTTTCCTTTTGGCTTTGATTGGCCCTCTGCTCTGATCAGAATGAGAATATAATTACCCCTTTGTGAGTCGCTGTTGCAAAACAAAATGCAAAAGTAGAAGAGTGAACACTTTTTTTATGAGCACTGTAATTTGTCCTCAGGTGGTACTGCGTTCCCCTTAGCAACCCTCCAAACGTGGGAGAAATGAAGCAGTAGGAGCCTCAGACCTTTAAAATCATGCAGCGGCAGATTTGTGTTGCTCTGCCGTGTGTTCGGCTCCTGTAGGAGTGAGCGTAACGACAAGACACAATCTGTGTTGGACGCCAAGGGTCGGGGCCCGTGCCCCTAAACTCAGAGACGTGGTGAGACAAAGTGGGATTGAATAAGAGAGAGATGAATCCACTTTTTGTTCTCCTCCTCTTCGCACTATTAGCAATTCAAAATGAGGAAATCGTGAGTGCGTCTGCCTCTGACAGCTACCTGAGATTAACGCAGGAATAAGGTCTGTGTGAATAGTGCTGTAGAATTAAAACATTATTTTCAAAAGGTAAAATTCTATATAATTACCATTAAATATAGATTTATAGTTAGATTAAATTGGACCATCATTAAGAGATAATACCTCTGATCTGCTCATTATTTGTTATTTGGCAGTAAGCTCTGTATAAAAAAGGATTTTGTTCAGTTTGGTATATGTTTTTTTCAGATAATTTGTTAGAGGTGATTAGATCTGTTAGAGTTAGGAGTTTTTCTGTACTCTGTATTCAGGTTTACATCATTATGTTTTGAATTAAACACGATGCCAGTTTATTAGTGGTATACATGGTTTTATAACCATATACCTTTTCGGTCTTTTTGGGAAGTGTTGGTGGAAAAGTGTCAACTTTCTACCTGTGTGTTTGAGAGACAGCGTCTTGAGCATTGTTTTGTTGAGAAACAGAATTCAAATCTGTCAGGACTGATGCGCTAACAGCTAGTATGAGCCCAAAAGGTGTTGCTGCCATCCTAAAATGAGTCCAAAATCCACTGGTTTGTGGAACGTTTTGTTGAAAACTTTCACTCAATTTCATAGTACACAGAGAACTTACCAGTAGCAGATAAACGTAGCACTTGTGGTACTTCCAGCAGGGGTCAAGTCCAACGGGAAGTTTTTTTTCCCCAAAATCAACATGTAATGAAAAACATTATGAAATTGTAAAGGTTTATTAAATAACATCACCTGAACTGTTTTGAAATTCAAGAGATTGGAGTCCTTTTAAAGTAACAATAAAGTTTTCTTTAAACTTTAATCTAGAGCTTTAACATTGATCTCAGTGGTTGTTGAGTTAGAAACTTGACCAGTTTCATATTTGACACCACTCTGCAGCCCTCTGCTGGCCAAAAACTGCACTAGATAGTTTTGTGGAGTGGTAGGTGTTCTAGGGGGCACTCTTATGCCTGCTTTACAGCTGTTAGCTGTAATGCTAGCGGTCAGCATTTTCAGCTTGCCGATCGTTCATAAAAAGCACAAGATGAAGAAAAAGAAGAGGTTTGTAAGATAGTAATGTCTGGAAGCGAAGCAAAGAGCTAAAGCCAGAGTGAACGTCGGCGTGGCCTACACTAGTTTGAGGGAGTTGAAGGAGGCTACAAAATCACAGACTGATGGTGACCTGGCTTTGTTGCTACTGGACTTGTAAGTAATAATATTTTGTCCAACAGTGTGGATCTTTTTATTTTGGGGTTTATTTTAGTATTAGTTGGCTCATGTTAGTGTTAGCTTGTTGTTAGCACTAGCTACAGCAGGCTGCTGCAGGGTTGTTTACGAGAGTTGTAATTCCACTTTCAACCAGTAGGGTGGAGGAGCAGGAAACTGCTCACTGTTACTTTAAAAAGGCAGCATTACTTTGTTCTTGGCAGGTTGAAGGTTGAAAATGTCCTCTCTTTCTTAAGGTCTTTGACCAAATTGGCCCATGCATTGTGGATTTTATTAATCTATCTGGCTCTGTACCTTCTGTTTTTAAACATGCTGTTGTTGAACCGATCCTTAAAAAACCCAGTTTGAACTCCTCAGCCTAATAATTACAGACCCATTTCTAAATTGCCCTTTATCTCTAAAATCTTAGAAAAAGTTGTGGCCGATCAACTGATTACTTTTCTGGAACTTCACAACAGCTTTGATAAATTCCAGTCTGGTTTTCGTAAAAATCATTCAACAGAAACAGCTTTGCTTAAAGTTTCCAGTGACATCACGATGGCTGCAGACAATGGGGAATTTACAGTCTTAGTATTGTTGGATCTTTCTGCAGCTTTTGACACTGTTGATCACAGCACCTTAATTAACAGACTTCATGACTCGGTGGGAATCTCTAGACTGGTTCAGATCGTACCTTTCTAACAGACGTTTCAGTGTCTGTATAAACCAAATCATGTCAGATTCCACAAATCTGTTCTGTGGGGTACACCAAGGCTCTGTTTTTGGTCCACTCCTGTTTTAATTATATATACACCCTCTTGGACAGATAATTGATGCTTTTCACAATGTCTCTTATCAGCTATATGCAGATGACATTCAGCTGTACTGCTCTTTTAAGGATTCTGAGATGTGTGCAGTTTACTAAAAACAACAAAAAGGCACACAAAGATTGTTAACTATTTTTCAAAGACAAAGCTAACTACTATTCTGACACCAGGAAACACTAATGTATCACTGCCTTCTTAAAATGGCTCCAGTCTTCAATATTTCACAACCTTTCATGTAAAACCTGTGCTATGGGGGTGGGCGGGGCTTTGGGGTTATCCTCCTCAGCAACACCCCCCCCCCCCCTCACTCCCCCCTCTTAGTTACACCGGACCAGGTGAGGAAGAGCAGAAAATCAGCAGGTCCTGACAGAATCAGCCCCAGACTGCTCAAAGACTGTGCTGACCAGCTGTGTGAAGTGGTCACACACATGTTCAACCTGAGCCTTCGACTGGAGCAGGTCCCCATCCTGTGAAAGACCTCCTCTGTGGTTCCAGTCCCCAAAACATCACATCCCAGGGATCCAGACCACTACAGACCAGTCGCCTTGACCTCCCACCTGATGAAGACTATGGAGAGACTCATCCTCACCCATCTACATTCAGTGGTGACCCCAGAAATAGACCCACTTCAATTTGCATACATACCAAACATGGGGGTGGAAGACGCCCTCATCTACCTGCAGCACCGGGCTCTGAATCACCTCGAGATGCAAAAAAGCACTGTGAGGATCATGTTCTTCGACTTCTCCAGTGCCTTCAACACCATCCAGCCGTGTCTGCTGCAGCAGAAGATGAGAGGTGCAGGAGTGGATGAACATCTGACCGCATGGATCATCAACTACCTCACCAACAGGCCACAGTACGTGAGGCTGCACAACTGTACGTCTGAGGTGGTTCTGTGCAGTACTGGAGCTCCACAGGGTACAGTGCTCTCACCCTTTCTCTTCACCTTCTACACCTCGGACTTCACCTACAACACCAGCAGCTGTCACCTCCAGAAGTTCTCTGATGACTCGGCCATCGTCGGCTGTGTGTCTGAGGGGAACGACCAGGAGTACAGGTACAGGTGAGCGTAACCACCTTCGCTTGAACACCAGTAAAACAAAGGAAATGGTGATTGACTTCCAGAGAAACACTCTTCCTCACTCACCAGTAAACATCCAGGGAGCAGACATTGGTCGTGGACACCTTTAAGTACCTGGGTGTTCACCTCAACAGTAAACTGAACTGGTCCCACAACACAGATGCTCTGTATAAGAAGGGCCAAAGCCGCCTCCATCTCATGAGGAGGCTGAGGTCCTTTGGAGTTAACTCCCAGCTGCTGAAATCCTTTTATCACTCTGTTGTTGGCTCTGTTATTCATTCTGCTGTGGTCTGCTGGGGTGTAGGCAGCTCTGACCGAGACAGAAAGAGACTGAACAAGCTAGCTACCAAAGCTAGCTCGGTTCTGGGCTGCCCGCTGGATTCTGTTGAGGAGACGTGTGAAAGGAGGATGCTGGAGAAGATGACCTCCACCTTAAGAAACCCCTCCCACCCACTGCACTCCACTGTGGCGATCATGGACAGCTCCTCCAGAGGTAGACTGAGACACCCCAGATGTAAAACTGAGCGCTATCGTAGATCTTTCATCCCCTCTGCTGTAAGCGTGTATAACTCCTCAGTTTAAGCTGTACTGGTATCATCCTGGTACACAATAACACCAATGCAATATTCATGTGTTCTATAATTGTGCAATACTGGATTCACATTGTCTGTCTGTGTCTCTTACAGTATGCTGCATAGTGTTGGTACCAAGTTTGTTTTTATCTTTTATTTGTGTTTTTTTTTTTTTAGTGATCTAAGATTACAATACTAGATTACTGCCTATGTGTATATACATGTATCCTTGTTTTTTATCTTCCTTCTAATTACCCTTTACGTTAAAAAAGTAATTAGTTATAGTTACAAATTACTTTTTCCAAAAAGTAATTGAATTAGTAACTCAGTTACCACATTGTAAAAGTAATTAGTTACCTAGCAAAGTAACTGTGATGTTACTTTTATGTTCTATAACACAGTTACGTTCTACAATATCTATAGCATCAAGATTTTTTTAACTGAATGATTCTCACTATCTAGAACGAACATTTCTGAAATGTTCATTCAGTAAGCATTTTCTCATGGATATCTGGAATCTTAATTGTTACTAGGAACAATAGAATTATAAATATCTGGAATACATATCCATTCTGCCTAATAAATGTTAAAAAAGACCACCATAGGTTTTTTGGGATTCTGAGTTATCTCAAACTTAATTCCTACTAGTGCAGTTGTTATTATGGATATCCTTAATAATAATTTCTATAGTAACAACATAGCTGTTGATGTCTTCATTTGCTATTTTGACTAGTGAGAATACAATTAGTACGAGAGTAAATGAAATTGTTGTTATATAAAATAGGATTTACAGAGAGGTCCGATTGTTGATTAAATGTTAAAACGGCTTGCCATAGTCTTGCCTGTACTGCTTTCACTTATATCCTGATCTTTCTGCAGCTCTGTTTAGTTTTCTTTCCTCATCTATTACAGATTTATCCCCACCAATATTTACAGGTCCATCACATTAATGTAATAATTGTCTCAGGCATTTTGCTCGCGCCACCTCCCTCCCTGCTTTCATAGCGATCTGAAAACAATAAAACTGATGTGTTTGGCGCTGTGTTAATTTTTCCCCGTTTGTAACACCGGCTCTAGGTGGGATGGTGGTTGCAGGTACAGCTGGTGTCACTCACTCTGGCTCCGGTTGGTTCAAGAGCCGTTTCGTGCGCGACCGACACATCACTGGTGTGGCTGTCAGAAAGCCTGACAAGCGCTGTGCTTCTTTCAAACACATTATAGTAACAGAGTAACGCGCCACTTTACATGCGCAGTAACAGTAATGGCGTTGGGACAATTGAAAAAGTAATTAATTAGATTATTTCGTTACCTAAAAAATAACGCCGTTATACTTAAATGCCATTACTCCCAACACTGGTGGCCAGAATACCACACTTGCAACCTCAGAGTGGCAGGCCGCCCCCTGTTGGACTTGAATGGTGCTGCAGTCTTCTTCCAGCATTTTTCCTGCATGTTTTAGATCGTGAACACAGCTGATTTGTTTGATTTAGTGATGAACCACTCCTGTCACTAATGAAGGCTGAGGAGACATTTCAGCAGTTAGATTAAGGTGTTAAAAAGATGAACGCACAGCAAGGAGAGATAAGTTTCACTTTTGCTTTTGCTAACGGACACTAAGGGGTGCTAAAAGCAAGCCAAAACTGCCAAGTGTGCCTTAAAATCACCAGAGAATTTCAAGTAAATAATAATATAAAATAAAATAAAAACAGCAGGAACACACTTTGGTCATGGTTGAATTCAGACTAGCAGTTAGCTCATCAGTCATGAAGGACATAAAAGCTATTTCTCTGAACAGAGGCTGTTCAGAGCATCTACAACAGGTGAGGCAGTGATAATTTATTATTTTTACACAGATCAAAAGAAATCCATAAAGATATTTCTGTTTAGCATTTTTTATTCATTTGTGCAAAATGGTTTTAATATAATGTAAATGAATGATAATATTAAGGTAATAATATTGGAACTTATGGATGTATAAGATATAGAATAAACTCTACCATGCAGTTGCCAGTTAAAGGGTTAAACACACCATCCAGCTAAAACGTTGAGTGTGCAGGAGGATTACTCAGCTTTTTAATCGGAATTTAAAGTGTTCAAATGGAAGCAGAAAAAGCAAAACTGCTTTCCACCTGGACTCAGAGAACATGCCATCCACTTGCATCAGCCTGTGGGTGGGGGGAGTGCAGCAACTCTTGAGTGGGTGGCCTCAAAATTCAGGAACTAGAATTGGGGTGGAGACAACTTACAGCACTCTCAGCAAAGCAGCCAATCAGAAAACACGAGACAAACACCGAGACTCAGTCGGAAAGGAAATGAGTTTTTGTTTTTTAGAGCTGTGATGCAACTCAGGAGAAGATTTGTGACTGATAAACGTCGGCTGGAGCTCCAGATAGAGGAATGTTGCTCTGCTTGATGCCCCCCCCATCACAGCCCGTGGGGGGCTCCATCACCTCTAGCTGTGGTGAAACGTGAGAAGAGTACACCCGCAACCTCAAACAGATTCTAATGCAGGCTGAAGAACGCTCTGCTACAGGATGTCTGGTGGTGACCTCTGACCTCTATCAGCAGCAGAATCAAACAGCATTTTTCCTTTGTCGTTTTTCTGTTTGCTAACAAACTTTCTCATGTACTGGTTACACTGGATATTTCAAAGTAATCGCTGGTTTTTCATCTTTAGCTGATCACCACCAGAGGACCCCAGCCAAGCCCTGAAAATGTGATTTTAGAAGCTGAGAATAATTCACAACACATATGTTCACTGCTAATATCCATCCATCCATCCATTTTCTCCCGCTTATCCGGAGTCGGGTCGCGGGGGCAGCAGCTTAAGGAGGGAAGCCCAGACCTCCCTCTCCCCAGCCACTTGGGCCAGCTCCTCCGGGGGAATCCCAAGGCGTTCCCAGGCCAGCCGAGAGACATAATCTCTCCAGCGTGTCCTGGGTCTTCCTTTGGGTCTCCTCCCGGTTGGACGTGCCCGGAAAACCTCACCAGGGAGGCGTCCAGGAGGCATCCTAATCAGATGCCCGAGCCACCTCAACTGGCTCCTCTCGATGTGGAGGAGCAGCGGGTCTACTCCGAGCCCCTCCCGGATGACCGAGCTCCTCACCCTATCTCTAAGGGAGAGCCCAGCCACCCTGCGAAGAACACTCATTTCGGCCGCGTGTATCCGCACTCTCGTTCTTTCGGTCACTACCCAAAGCTCGTGACCATAGGTGAGGGT
>SSNS01000089.1:1645498-1669903 GCA_006937985.1 Aphyosemion australe
AGCCCGACTTACTGCCGGCAATGCGGACCAAGCTCTGACACTGGTCGTACAAGGACCTAACAGCCCGTATCAAGGGGCCTGGTACCCCATACTCCCAGAGTACCCCCCACAGGGCCCCCCGAGGGACGCGGTCGAACGCCTTCTCCAAATCCACAAAACACATGTAGATTGGTTGGGCGAACTCCCACGCACCCTCCAGGACCCCCCCAAGGGTATAGAGCTGGTCCAGTGTTCCACGGCCAGGACGAAAACCACATTGCTCCTCCTGAATCCGAGGTTCGACTATCCGACGGACCCTCCTCTCCAGAACCCCTGAATAGACCTTACCAGGGAGGCTCAGGAGTGTGATCCCCCTGTAGTTGGAACACACCCTGCGGTCCCCCTTTTTAAATAGGGGGACCACCACCCCGGTCTGCCAATCCAGTGGAACTGCCCCCGATGTCCACGCGATATTGCAGAGCCGCGTCAACCAACACAGCCCCACAGCATCCAGAGCCTTAAGGAAATCCGGGCGGATCTCATCCACCCCCGGAGCCTTGCCACCGAGGAGTTTTTTGACCACCTCAGTGACCTCAGCTCCAGAGATTGCAGAGCCCAACCCAAAATCCCCAGACTCTGCTTCCATCCTGGAAGACGTGCCGGTGGGATTGAGGAGGTCTTCGAAGTACTCGGCCCACCGATTCACAACGTCCCGAGTCGAGGTCAGCAGCACACCCTCCCCACTGTAAACAGTGTTGGTAGTGCACTGCTTTCCCCTCCTGAGACGCCGGATGGTGGACCAGAATCTCCTCGAAGCCGTACGGAAGTCTTGTTCCATGGTCTCACCGAACTCCTCCCACGCCCGGGTTTTTGCCTCTGCGACCACCCGAGCCGCATTCCGCTTGGACTGCCGGTACCTATCAGCTGCCTCCGGAGTCCCACAGGCCAAAAAGACCTGATAGGACTCTTTCTTCAGCTTGACAGCATCCCTAACCGCCGGTGTCCACCAGCGGGTTCGGGGATTGCCGCCACGACAGGCACCGGCCACCCTGCGGCCACAGCTACGGTCAGCCGCCTCGACAATGGAGTCACGGAACATGGTCCATTCGGACTCAATGTCCCCCGCCTCCCCCGGGACGTGTTCGAAGTTCTGTCGGAGGTGGGAATTGAAGCTCCTTCTGACGGGAGACTCTGCCAGACGTTCCCAGCAGACCCTCACAACACGTTTGGGTCTGCCAGGTCTGACCGGCATCCTCCCCCACCATCGAAGCCAACTCACCACCAGGTAGTGGTCAGTTGACAGCTCCGCCCCTCTCTTTACCCGAGTGTCCAAGACATGCGGCCGCAGATCAGATGAAACGACAACAAAATCGATCATCGACCTGCGGCCTAAGGTGTCCTGGTGCCAAGAGCACATATGGACACCTTTATGCTTGAACATGGTGTTTGTTATGGACAATCCATGACGAGCACAGAAGTCCAATAACAGAACACCACTCGGGTTCAGATCAGGGGGGCCGTTCCTCCCAACCACACCTCTCC
Source organism: Aphyosemion australe (assembly GCA_006937985.1). Lineage (NCBI taxonomy): Eukaryota > Metazoa > Chordata > Actinopteri > Cyprinodontiformes > Nothobranchiidae > Aphyosemion > Aphyosemion australe. The sequence continues at coordinate 1,647,020 of SSNS01000089.1, forward strand.
AGGTCTCACTGTCGTTGCCCACGTGAGCATTGAAGTCCCCCAGCAGAACGAGGGAGTCACCCGAAGGAGCGCTTTCCAGCACCCCCTCCAGGGACTCCAAAAAGGGTGGGTAGTCTGAGCTGCAGTTTGGTGCATAAGCACAAACCACAGTCAGGACCCGTCCCCCCACCCGAAGACGGAGGGAGGCTACCCTCTCGCTCACCGGGGTAAACCCCAACGTACAGGCACCAAGATGGGGGGCAAGAAGTATGCCCACCCCTGCTCGGCGCCTCTCAGTGGGAGCAACTCCAGAGTGGTAGAGAGTCCAACCCCTCTCGAGGAAACTGGTTCCAGAGCCAGAGCCATGCGTTGAGGTGAGTCCAACTATATCTAGTCGGAACCTCTCAACCTCACACACCAACTCCGGCTCTTTCCCCACCAGAGAGGTGACATTCCACGTACCAAGAGCTAGCTTCTGTAGCCGAGGATCAGACCGCCAAGGTCCCTGCCTTCGGCTACCGCCCTTTGCACATCGCACCCGACCCCTTTGGCCCCTCCCACGGGTGGTGGGCCCATGGGAAGGGGGACCCACGTCTCCTCTTCGGGCTATGCCCGGCCGGGCTCCATGGGTGAAAGCCCGGCCACCAGGCGCTCGCCAGCGTGCCCCAACTCCAGGCCTGGCTCCAGAGGGGGGCCCCGGTGACCCGCGTCCGGGCGAGGGAACACTGGTTCCATTCATTTTATTCATCATAAGGGGTCTTTGGGCTGCACTTTGTCTGATCCCTCACCTAGAACCTGTTTGCCATGGGTGACCCTACCAGAGGCATAAAGCCTCAGACAACTTAGCTCCTAGGATCATTGGGACACTCAAACCCCTCCACCACGATAAGGTGGCAGCCCAGGGAGAGGCACTGCTAATATATATACATATATATATATATATGTATGTATATATATATGTATATATATATACATACATATATATATATATACACTGCTAATATATTAACTAAAATCTAGTTTGAAGCTCTGAGCTTACTTTAATTCAGTTCTGAATTAACCATCGGCGTAATTCTGTTCTTTTTTCTAGAAACTTACTCTGAAACCTGATTCTCTACAGCAGCGTCCCAATAAACCAAACACACACACTCGACTCTAGCGTGTTCACTAACATATTAAACGGGTCGTTTGGTTTTATTTACAGAAGTGAAAAATGAAACATTTAGTCCAACCAGAGAACAGCTGACATTACAATAGAACTTAAAGTAGTTGGTCTCAGCGTAAATAACACGTACAGCTCACATTTATGTGTTTGATCACAAAGTAAATAGTGTTTGATTAGATCATCAGTAGGAAGCTGAGAGTATCTGCAGCATCTCCGACCCGGGGAAACCACACGTGTGCAGTTTGCTACAACATGTTTGAAATGTTTTAACATCAATCGTGAACAAACGCTGGATTCTCTGTTCCAGCTGCTAAAACCATGTGTGGATTTTTTCTGACCCGCTGGGTTTCAGAAGCAACCGTTATAAATTAAAACACAATAGAGCTCCTTCCCCAGAACATAAATATTACCCTTCAACTCGTCCTCAAGACTGTGGCGTTGCCACAAAAAGCTCCGTATCCATGGTTACCGTTTGACCCTCAACGACGCAGCTACCTTGTGATGAGGAGCAGCGAGTGCTCGGAGAGGACAGGATGTCTGTGAGAGAGGCGCTCTGCAGGAAAACTGAAGCCGTCTATCAGTGAGGCGCGTCCCAACCACCGGTTAGACCAAACCAACGGGATAATCACCGGCTCCTCGTCCTCCTGCACAATCTCAACGGGAGATAGGTGCAGGGCAACCGAGGCTGATCCGGACACTTATGTAGGCAGAGTCGCTGCTGGAGGGAAGAGGAAAACACTTCCTGCTAGTTAGCAGATGGGATGAGGACGTGTTGAGCAGAGAGCGAGGGCAGGCGGACGTGAGAAGAACACAGCATCTCAGATCTTCAGTCTTTGGAGAGGAAAGTAGTGTGAGGCAGAGGAGGTCACAAACCAGCAACGTCTCCGGGGACTGGCCTCAGATGTAGAGAGAGCCGTCAGCGGGGCCCACATAGCCGACCCCTATCAGCAGAACATCTATCAACGTCCAGATGCCAAGGCCTCCGAAGCTGAACAGTTTGCCCAGACCCTCTCTCCACTGGCCCAGATAAAACCGGTCTGCGCCAAAACCACCGAGAGTGATGCTGCAGCGAAAAAAGGAGGACACGGGTGTCATCAAAGATTATATCTGGGTTTAAAACTCAGCTGGAAAAGAGTTTAGCTTCCAGAACCCAAACTGGTTTACCTGAGTGCCAGAGCTGTGGACCATTTGTATCCTCCGGTTAAGTTACAGAACAAACGCTTCTGAAAATGTCTTCTGCCTGCAGGAGGAAAAGAGTCAGACGTAAGGCCCAGATGACTTAAATGTCCCTCTGAAACTATTAATCATTTTATTTTCCTACAAATTAAACCAAAGATTTATATTTTTAATCAGAACAGAACGTATGACTGAATATTATAAGAAAAAGCATTTGCTTATCTGCTTTAGCCATTAAAATCTCAACATTCTATGAAAAATGCACATTATTTTAATTTCAACGCAATTAAAAATCCAATACTATTCAGTGGACTCAATTTAAGGTCAACAACTAGAGTAACCCAGTGAGTTTCTGTAGTTTTCTACAGGATGTCTGTTACCGCGCTTCAGTCTACGCTCTTCTTCATCACCAGCATCACATTTTGTGTCTGACGACATGTTTTAGTGATTTGATTTGTGGTTGTTTTAGCTGTTTGAGCCCTGTGGTGCAGCCTTTGGTGTTTGTGAAATAAATCTGGCCTGAGACACGTTTCAAACACGAAGCTTAAAATCAAATCCAAAATAGTCTGGAACACACAAAAAAGTCTAAAGAGGAAAAATAATAACAGGAGGGAAAAAAAACGATATTTCAGGATCTGCAGGATCCACTCGTGGCCGTTCTGCTGCTCCGACATTCAGATGGAAATCTGACGGCACTGGGAGGAATTCAAGTAAAAAGAAAGCATTTTCTGCTCTAAAATAAAATTCTAAACGTCAAACATGTTTCCTAGTAAGCATGAAAGGAAAAGAGGTTTTCAACCACATGTTTTGAATCCAGTAAAATTAAATAAATAATGGAACATTTTTACTTTTCATGGAGACAAAAAGAAAAACGTCATGCAGTTTTTCTCTTTTCATCCAACGGAGGTAGAAAATACCATGACTCAGAGGTCCATTAGCAGGAAATGAAACAGCTTAAAACTCTTATTCAGAGAAAACAGGTACCAGTTCAATTACATTAGAATAAACTGCATAAGAGGCTCTGAAAAGGACTTTAACAAGCTTTTAAAACCAACTCAGCTGTAGTGAAGCTCAAAAAGGCTTTTCAGCAGATCTATTATCGTACCTAAACAATGCACGTGGTCCAACACGTCACAGGTGGTGTTGTAGCGCTTTCGAGGGCAGGAAACTGTCATACAGTTGGTGGTGTTCAAGCAGCGGTACTGAGACGGGTCCAGCTGCCAGCAGAACTGACAGATGATGGAGAGGGTGAAGTTGGTTTGCTGTTGTCCTGACTCTCCCTGCATAAACACACCAGGGATAGGCTCACTACATAGAAACAAAAATCTGATTTAATCTGTAAAATTAGCTGGTGGAGGTTTTAAATTGAGCTTAAATGTCTCTACTCACGATACAGTGGATCCCTTGCCTGGGTTTACAGGTAAAGGAGGCCTTTTTGCCGTAGGTGCAGTTGTGTTGGTAATTACACTGAATGCACTTTGCAGCCAGACGACTACACAAAACCCCACTTGGACATTCAGCAGCATAGCCCTCTTCATCAGCTGGAGGCACTGAAAAAACATCCAGAGACAGAACCAGAGGTTACAACACCGACAGAAGCTGGGTGCCCTGCGTCGTTGCTGCTGCGCAGCTCCCAGTGCAGCTGGCTCCTCTGATGGCATTCCTCTTTTTTTTTACCTGGCTTATCTGTACTGATGTCCTTTTATTGTAGTGTGTGTGTGTGTGTGTGTGTGTGTGTTGGGGGTTTTAAAAGTGATCTTGCATATAAATCTGTGGGGGAGGAATGGGAAGTTGGCTTTTATGGTGACATTTTTAATCTGTAAAGCACTTTGAGCTGCAATCTTTGTATGAAAGGCTTTTTATAAATAAAGTTTGATTGATTGATTGAAGCCCACAGTGTAATCTTAGGATTAACTACTTCCTTTAGAGTCGCTTGTCAACATGACAAAATAAGATTGTGGCTGGGTAATTAATTAAAATTTAGACTTTAACGTAGAGATTATCATAGATTAATACAATAAAGTGGTTCCTAATTAAAGCCTGCCCACCAGCTGACAGGGAAAAAAGAAATCCCTTTTAGAATCCAATAACCAAGACAATTTAAATAATTATGTGTCATGATGCACACCCACTTGATATACATAAAAAAGGACAAAACGTGAATTCAGTTTTTGGTGGCTTTGGCAAAAACAACTGATCGAGGCTTCATTAGATCTGTGGAAAAGATCTAATTAATGACAAATATGTATTTTTTTTATCACTGATTTGGATAGAAAAATAAAAATATGCAACAATAAACGCGTGCTAGGTCATCATGCTACATGCCACCAGTTTCTAGATTTGTACCACACAGCTGTGTTTATTACCAGAGGCAGCAGCAGGGACCACTGGGCTGGTGATGACTGGTCCATGCTGGGCTTCTCTGGCGAACGTTGGCTCCTGGTTAACATGAGGAGAACTGAGGTACCCTAGAGGAAGAAAAACATCAAAACTCAGCGTAACATGTTGGATGTAGCCTGTACTTTTTTATTAAAACCCGCTTTAAAGTTAAACAACTGAAATTATTCTGGTACCCATTCAATTCACCTCAATCTGAAAACATATAGCTTAGGAAAGGTATCCAAAGCTAACAACTACAACTAACAGTTGTAACAAAAGCCAATTAAAGACAAAGATGACTAAAACGGTCTTTAAATTCGATAAATAAGAGTTAAATCATTCCTACTCATCACACACATTTGGCTAACCAGCTAGGTGCACAGTTGCTAGGTTAGCATGCTAAGTAACGCTAGCTATCGATAGCCGTTTCCGACCGAAATCTGATGTTTTGGAATAAATGCGAAAGTCTAAGGGAACACACCGTTAACGCACTGTAAGACCAGGTCCATAAACAGGATGACAACGATTCCGTAGTGTCTTAGGCACCGTCCTCGGTCTGGTCTCCATATCTGACAGCTAGTAGCCATTGTTGCTGCGGAACAGGACGCAGCAGATGCGTTCAAAGCGTGTAGGAAAAAAGAACTCTGCTCGCTGCTGGTCGTAAAAAGTTGTTACTTCCATGTTAAATGACAGTTAAATGACTATTGTACATTTTTTAAATATCCCAAATTATGTAGAGCACAAAAAATCAAATATTAACTGGAAATTTTCAAACTTATTGAAATTATTTGTGAGAAGGTGTTTCAATATTGACTAATAATAGTTTCAGTCCGGGTCTGGGTCATTAAACTGGCCTTATAGTTTCAGTGTAAAAGATAAGGAAAATTTTACAACAATTTTGTCATTAATTCCTACAAATCTGCATGAACACCATTATTAGTACATACACAGAAAAGATGAGAGTAAAAGAATTGAAAATCTCAATTTTTTATTTTGTTTTAGTTTTGTTTACAGTTTCCTAAATTTCTAAAACAAAATTGGGTAAAGCAAATACAAAATATGAAAATCAAACAGTCTGTCTCCCTGTACGCAGCATTAAAAAATATATGCAAATTTGGTTAAAGGTGTCCTAGAATGCAATTAGCCTTTCGCCGGCCCCGCCCCCAGAACAGCTATTGTCCAATCACACATCATAGCAACCGTTACTATCTGACAACTCCAAACAAAATGATGAAGCTAAGCCTAATTTATACTACTAAGCATTAGCCTCGATAGTAGTCGTGCCTCCTTCGTTTCCCTTCAGAACCTCCTCATCGAGCATCAACCAGCAACAGCCAAGCATGAGTGCTCCCCCCGCCAGCGGCTGGGCGGAGGTCCGCCTCCCAGACTATCAAAGACCCTTTTAGATAAGACACACCGTGCCGGCAAATCAGCATAATATTACCTCAACCGTGTGTCTTATAAACACACATTAAGCCTATTGGCGTAACAGCGGGTGGTGTCATGATCACGTGATAAATTAATGCCGAGCTCCGGCCGGGAACTATAATGAAAATGAAAGTAAACACGGGCATAAAAAGTTACATTTTATAAACAGACTCAGCTGAAATGATAAACTGAAGCGAAGCAGAGCGCCGGGAGCTTTTCTCCGTTAGAGCTGCCTGCAGCTCAGATCACCTGACATCTGACAGCTCACAGGGACACCGCATTGCCGCCACCGCTCTTCGGATCCACGCGTCCCCGGACGCCGGACCTTCTCCCAAACTCCCAACTCCTTGTTCCCTGCTATGCTTCGCTCAGCGGAGCTGACACTAATATATCCCTCCACTGCATACTGTAACCCTTTTGCCTCGATCTGGATGATATTGAGGAGAAATTGCTCCAAAAAATGTCGCTGACACGCATCTGTCTACTTCTTTCCATCGCGGAAATCTGCGGAGCTGCAGTATTTGATCCACTCATTGTCGGACTTGGTAACAGTAACTAAGGGGGGCGGGGCTCGGCGAAAGGCTAATTAATCAACAATCTAAAACAGAGCTTTGAGTCTCCAAAAAGCATAAGAATTTTTTTTTTTACTTCCATCTGTCCCAGGAGCCCTGATACAGGCTATTCCCACCCCCCTTACTCAGGCCTTCAGTGAAAAGAGCTGTTTACCCCTCCCACTCGGCCAGGACATGCTGATTGGTTGGTTTCCCCAGAAGGCCTCAGACACATGCAGGTTTGAGGAGGCGTGGCTCCCCCTTATGACCTCTGGCCTTTCTAATTTACATAAAAAGTAGGTCACACACGGCTTTGACTTTTTGGCATGCTACTTTTGACCACCCAAGCTGTCTTATTCAACAAGGAAAATGTTGGTTTACATTCTAGGTCACCTTTAAGGGTCAATTTAAGGTGGTATTTTTTTCCATAACAATTAGAAAGCATTACCTTAACAGCAACTAGAATCACTTCTTAAATTAAGTCATTATTAGTCAAGATGTTGCATTTAACGCAAGTAAAACAGTAGATTCCACTGTTGACAAACTCATCATGGGGAAAGAAACTAGTTCATGGTGTGATGCGGAATGTTGAGAGAGGATGTAGTCGTGTATTGCTCAATAGACAGAAATCGTTTTTAGCTGTCGTTCTAGTATTTCAGTAACTTGTGAAATAACAAATTTAGCAAATTCCTGGAAGTCTGTTTCTACAAAACCTGGTTTGGGAACACCGCAAAGTCCTGATAACATCTGATGTGACAACAAAAAAAAAATCACATTTTTAAAATTTTTTTATTTGTGTTTTTTCCACCAAGGCAGGTCTTTTGCAACAGTTACATGAATACTGAGATTTAAATCGTCGCCTCACTTTTGACTACTTGAAAATACTCAAAACATTCACAACCGATCCTTTTTCCACCGTTCACTCATGATCTTTCTACATCTTTGCTTCCCCATGTGATAAATAACCCATCAGAACATCACTTCACTGTTCTTCCTTTCCACGTGCCATCATCAGCCCTTTAACTGAACTACGAAGACCGAGGTAACCAAATGTCAGACTCTGCTCTGCGTTCCATCTTCATCAGAATTCCTCTTCTGCGTTCCGACAGCGAGACCGCTTGAGAAGGGTCAGGCGAGCCATCACCTCAGACACCGGCAGCTCTCCGTGGACCTTGTTGTCCCTCGTGCGCACATTGACGCTGTTAGTCATCTTCTCCTTCTCTCCGACAACTGCCAAAACACAAGACAACAGCTTGATGTTTCTCTCTCTCTCTCACACACACACACACACACACACACACACACACACACACACACACACACACACACACACACACACACACACACACACACACACACACACACACACACACACACAGCTACCCTAACACAGTCCCCGCTTTGTATCAGCGACTTCAACAACAGTGGGTGGTGACTGTGCCAGCTTGGGCGTCCATTTGCCGTGTAGAGGATGTTTATCTTGACTCACTGAGCCTCTGATAGCAGCTGTCAAGGTAAACAGTTTATTACATACTCCTTACGATTCCCTTCAGCCAATTAGATCGCACACGGGATCACCAGAACTGGAAAAACCTTTCCTGGTCTGATGAGTCTGGATGTCAGCTGCAACATTCAGATGGTCGGGTCAGAATTTGGTGTCACCAACATGAAAGCATGGATCCATCTGGTCTTGCATTAATGGGGAGATGTTCTGCTCCTACCTTGGACCCCTAGTACCACCTGAGCCTGGTTTAAACACCACAGCCTACCTGAGTCTTGTTACTGACCATGTCCATCCCTTTATGGACCCATCTTCTGATGGCTACTTCCAGCAGGATCATGCACCACGTCACAAAGCTCAGATCAACTGGTTTCTAGAACATGACCATGAGTTCACTGGACTCCAACAGCCTCCACAGTCACCAGATCTCAGACCAGTTCAGATCCTTTGGGATGTGGTGGAACAAATGGAGCTGATGCCGTCACATCAGTGTGGACCACAACCTCTGAGGAACGTCTCCTAACACCTTATTGAATCCATTATATGAAGAACTAATGTGGTTTTGAAGGCATATGGATGTCCAAGCTGGTACTAGAGGAAGTACCTAATAAAGTGGCCAGTGAGTGTAATATCTGTAAGGAATCTGCTTTAAATAAGGTATTTTTTATTTTTATTCGAGTTTGAGTCTCAGTAACTGATGAAATAAAAATAGTTAGAACTTTGCTCCTCTACAAGTCCTCACCAAGGATGAAGTTATACTGAGCCAGCTGAGCATTTCGGATCTTCTTGTTTAGAAGACATCCAGAATCCAGGTCGGCATCCGCCATGAAACCAGCCTCAGTGAACTGCTTGCACACCTGACAGGTTAGAAAAAGCCACACATCACAGTTCACAAACGTTTTTGCACATTTAAGCTCCACCAGCAACGTCTGGAAATGGAACACCTACCATCTTGGCGTAATCCTCACAGGAGGGGTTGACAGGCACCAGCATCACCTGGCGAGGAGAGAGCCAGAGAGGCCTGTTGGAGGGACAGATGGGCTTTAATGATCCTGTTACACACTCGTATGAAGATAAAAACACCTCCACCCACCCAACTCTAGTCAAATCACTGGGATGATGAGATATGACCAATCACTCCATCACAATAACCTGCTCTTAACTACAACAGCACTACTGGGCAAAAACACTAACAGTAAGAGCAGGAAAACAACAGAGTCTGGTTAAGGTGGTATTTCTGAGTGGATCTGTAAAATAGTGGAGGTTTCTCACCATTTTCCTGCATAGTTCTCTGTGAGGATGGCAATCATCCTCTCCACTGAGCCCAGGATGGCTCGATGGATGATGACCGGTCGTGCTTTATCGTCGCCGTCCTTCCTGTGATCGCAGAGAAGAAAACGACGGGGAGGAAAAACGAACATATTCAAGTTTCATGAAGTTGTTCATTATATTTCGCTCCAGACTGTCAGGTTTTTTCTTAAAGGTTTTTTCAGCTCTAGCTCCTGATCAGTGAGGTTAAAACCATCATTGAATAAGTGGGAAAAAAACAAACAGTAAATCAGTGATAAACAGCACCTGTGCATGTACTCAGTATTTATATATTCAGCAACCAGAGAACACCTGAGTCTCGTTTCTAAACAGCTCAAACTAAAATGATAAAAATCTATAAAATACATGAAATTAAAAGTCATTAATTCTCTTTTGTTGTTACCTGTCCTTTCTCTCCATCTTATTTTCTCCCTTCTCATTAATTTTCCTCCTTCCCCTCCCTCTCTCCCTTCTCATTCTAATTTTGCTCCTTCTTCCTCATTCTCTTCCTCCCACCTCTTCTCCATCATCTTCTCCTCCTCCATTGTCTCCATCATTCTCCTAATTTCTTCTCTGTCATCTCTTCCATCCATCGTGTCCTCTTCTCCCTTCTCCTCCTCCTCCTCATTCCTCTTATTACGTTACAAAGCTTATTGCCTCCAATAAAGACTTTTTCCCATTGTTTTGTTTTTGTTTCTTGCCGTGGAACTTGGTAGACCCACCAGCCATCAGCTGATCCACGACTATGATAAACACTCAGCTGTTAGAGCTAAAAATCATGTTTTATGAGTCAAATTGTGTAATTTTTTAATATTTTCCATCAGATTATCTGAAACACAGAAATAAATGGAGTCTGTAACAAAGAGCATGAAGATCAGATTTAAAACCGGTTCTAGAAGTTGAGACAACCTTGGTTCCTCTCTTTAGGAGCAGGTTTCATAAGTCTTTCATAAGTACGAGCTCTAAAACGTTCTGAGAAAAGGAAATAAATCAATCAGGATAACTTGGGACTTTAAGCGTTCTGCACTAAAACTATAAAAGTCGCATAAACTAGTTTTGCGTTGTTGAAGATAAAGCTGAATGATTTTGAGACATTTTGATGATCCTGACTCTAAACAGGATGAACTTGGAGTTCTAGTACCGTACAGATCAGATATCGTTTACCTTTCCTGGGATCAGTGACTGAAGTTTCTGCTGCTCTGTTTAGCATTAATTTAGCAGCTATTTGTTTAGCTTTATTTAGCATAAAACACCTCCCATCCAGTCCTCGGTGCAGCAGCGGACAGCATAGGTCCAGGGGTGTGTGTGTGTGTGTGTGTGTGTGTGTGTGTGTGTGTCTTAGATCAGCTGACTCACCCCACAAAGGTCAGGTTGAAGCGAATAGGCAGCTGGAAGTCCAGCTGAATGGTTGCACACTGGTGGTAGCGTCCAATTGCATCTTTGATCTTAATGTCGATCTGCGACGGAACAGAGAGAATCAGAATCCAGCTGATCTTGTGTTTGGCGGGTTTCAAACTACATGTTCCAACCTTGGGTCCATAAAAAGCCCCGTCTCCTGGGTTGAGTTTCCATGGTTCCCCGAACTCATTCAGGCTGTTTTCTAGTTGCTGCCAAACACAAAGAACAGGTTGAGGCAATCACTGCCGAGTCACACTTAAACCCACAATCTGAGGCTTAACACGACCAGAGCGATAATCAACATAAAACACGAGTAATGACTTACTGAAAACACCACCTACAAAGTGTCAGGGAGCTCGACGTGACTCACAGATGTGATCACAAACATGGCAGAGAGCCAACTCTTCATCTAAAGAGCCAAATATCAACTATTTATCTGAAAGTTTGACAGGTTTTATAATCCCATTTAGAGCACTACATTTTCATTACAAACATTTTGCACCATATTCTCATTTTTCCAGTTTCACCTCTATAACTACCATTTGTTAGATGCATTTTGCTTGTAAAACAGCTGATTTAGTTAGTGGGTGAGATCAGAACGGAGAAAGGTTTATGATTGGCCAGTCGATGTAATGTGATCACGCTGCATTCACATGCAGATCATTCCCGTCTGAAAGAAGGGTCCGGTTACAGAGCAGGCTGGGTTTTTGCTAATCTGCAGGCAATAACAAAGTTCTACATGAAGTAGCTAAGGGTCGTCAGAAATGTTACCAGCTAGGCGCTTTTGGGGGGAAAAAAAGTCGTTAGAGGGTCTGAAAAGTTGTTAGAAATAGCGATAAAGTTGTTAAGATCACAACATTGAATAAAGTTGAAGTTTTCAGGAAATATTTTTAATATCTGTACGCTGAAGCAAAAATGTATTCATACAATTTGCAAAATGTCCGTTTTTTGTGGCAATTTATTCACAATCCAGTCTCCAATCCCTCCCCACGTTCTCATTTTTTATACTATCTAACAGAAGCTAAAGTTTCCAGACTCCCGTAGAGATGGATCATTCTGAGGAAACAGTCGAGTCTTGGCCATGAGATGTAGGACTGAAACGGAGGACCCTTACAGACCTGAACGCTGCAGAGGCTCGGTGAGATGATAGGTTTACCTTCTCAGCGTGGTTCCATACAGAAATGTCACCCAGGTATTTTTCTGGACGGGTTGAGAGGTGAAGCTGGAAGGAGAATCCAAACACGCCGTAAACGCAGCGGAGGAAGTCCAGACAGCCCTTCATCTCGGTCTCAATCTGGATTTAAAAATATATTTGGGATGAGTCACAAGGAGTTTAATTACAAAAGAACAGTATTAAAACTGCAGATGTGACCTGATCCATCGCACAGAAGATGTGAGCATCGTCCTGCTGGAAGCGGCGCACCCTGGTCAGCCCCGTTAACGTCCCCGACAGCTCGTTCCTGTGAAGGACCCCGAAGTCCGCCAGCCTGAGAGGAAGCTCCCTCCATGACCGGGGCCTGTGGCTGAACATCAAGCTGTAGGACAAACCATAGAGCAGCAGTCTGACCAGCAGGGTTCTCTGATGGTGTTGATCCACTGGGAGGGGGGCTGAGCTCTAGACTCACCAGTGTCCCGGGCAGTTCATCGGCTTCAGAGCAAAGATGTCGTCCTCCACGGGGAAGGAGAACATGTTCTCGCTGTAGTGCTGCCAGTGGCCAGATGTCTCCCACAGCTTGCTGTTATAGATGTTGGGGGAGGCTACTTCCTGGAAGCCTCTTCTCCAGTACTCATCCTACAACAACCAACAAAACCACATTAAGTTAAACAGCCTGCACAGGTTCTGACCAAGCAGAACCGAACCATGTCTCTGGCGTGAAACCTCAAGCCGCTGTGGTGAAAATCTCACAGGCTTTATTTATCCGTTTGTCACCCTTTAGAAAAACATGCAACAGCCTGTTGAGCTGTACGGCCGCCAGCAGGAGAAGGCTGGTGGAACCGGAGGGATGTCTGCGAACACGTGAAACTGTGAAAAAACACAAAAGATGGAGAGGATGCACGCGCAATCAGCTAAAGAAATATTATCTAGCAGGAAACGGCCTAGAAAAGCCAGTGCAGTCAGCAGGCGTGCATGTGAGCTAGAACAGATAGTTCAGGACTGAACGTTTTTGGACATGTGTTGGAGGGAAATGCATAGTTTGCTGCTTTTTTTTCCTTCAGAGTGATAACAGACTTGGGTGAGGTGATAATGATCTTGCACGTTTGTGTAGAGTCTATGCGAGGTCCTCCTGGCCTGGTCTGGGTAGTGGGTGTGCGCTGTGAAAGCCTTCAAGATGGCAGTTGATCTCAGCAGATACGTCAGAGCCCAGCTGAGCAGCTCCACTTACTCTGGAGACTCAAGTTTGGACTTAATGTGAAGATTTCTTTAGTTTTACCACAGATGGACCAAACAGACGTTCTCAACCCCCAATAAGGTCAACTACAGCTACAGCCTTGGACCTTCTCACTTCTACTGTTGATAGTTGTGACATCATGTTTTTACCTGTGTGTCACTTGTCTGTTAGCTGAATAACTCAAAGCACTGGAAGGACCTTTTATCCAGAAAACAATCAATGGATGCACATTTACAACCGACTACATTTTGTAGTCGGCATCATTCAAGATTAGCCTTAGCCAACTGAACATGGGTGACACAATAACAGCGCTAACCCTGTCCATGTCAAATATATACTGACTACACGAGAGTTACCTCATCACACAAGACCCTAGTCTCAAACTTTACCTTTAACCCTTCTAGAATTTTTGCTGTAAAATCTCAAATTAGTTATTTCATAAAAAACCTGGAATGTTCTGATCAAAAGTGGTCATATTGAATCGGTAAAGTGGTACCAAAACGCCCATTTCCACATGTTAGCATGACTCCATTCTACACGGTTCAGGTATATTTCCATTACAACTGAGAACGTCTCTAGTGGTGGGCTCGCCACAGCGGGGCAGATCCCAGAGTTCAAAAAGTAGTGTGATGAGATCTGTATGTGACAGAAAAACAACAGTGGAGGACACGGTAGCAAAGTTGAACATTCTGTTGAGTCAGTGACTTTTTGTCTGACTCCAAAAAGAAGAGACCCGGAAAAAACTGTTGACAGTGAGGCGGATCACTCTGGAGCAACCAGAGACTCCGCCCCCAGCAGGTCATTGACCAACAGTCTGACTTTGTGTTTTCGGCCAGCTTGGTACTCTTGGAACCACAGCGGAGAGCGAACTATAAAAGGGGTGTCAACCTGGTAGCCATTGCTACTGGAAAAGCCTTGGAACCAGGTCAAACCATGACGAGCCATGATGAAAAGGTGCTAGTGAAAAATGGCCATAAGTTCCTGATCTCTATTGTTAACCTACTCTCTCTAGTTTCACATCAGTCGTGCTGTAATATGACAACAACTACTTACTGGATCAAAGGAAAGAACCTCTTCATTCATTAAGATCTGGACCAACAACCAGTGAAACTCCTGTGAGCACCATGTTTAAACCTTTGAGTTAGTTTCACTTTTACCCTGATTTAGGAATAATCTTTAGATTCAGCACGAAGCAGCAGCAAGACTAGCAGGAATAGCATGAGCTGATTGGCTCTCCTCTTCCTAGATTAATCCACCTATAACCCTGACTCAAACAGCTTTGCTGAGCTACGATGTGCACGTTTGGAGTTTGCTTCGTGTTAAATTCAGGAGCATTTGGTGAGCCTGAATCAGACACTGCATCAGTCAGGACCAAACCAAGATTTTCACTGTTGGGGTGAATTTAAACTTCTGAAACTGAACAAAGCTCATCGGGTCCCTCCTAGTGAGAGGCCTGATTTTTCAATGAAGTGGCAATCACCACCATCACATGGGAAATGTTAAGTATAGCCTGGAGTCAGACAGAGTGCCCCTGCGTTTGTGGATCCTGCAGGGCTTTTGTTTTTGACACAATCAAGAAGCATTAATGGGCTCGTACCCTGATGAACTCCGTGAGCGTGTTGTAGATGAAGGCTCCACGCGGCATGAAGAAGCAGCTTCCAGGGCTGAGATCGTGGAAGAAGAACAGCTCCTGATCCTGGAAGTAAAAAGATGATTTTAATGACTTCTCATCTCGTCGTCTGCAGGTACAGCCAGTGAGACACTCCTTCAAACACAGCAGGGAGTTTTCCAATCGTCACACACAGCGCCCTCACCACCGTGTGAGTGTGGGTCATTAAACTGAGCAGGATTAAAACTCAATCTGAGACCAGAACCTGGAGGAAGGACTTTATTGTGTTTTCATCGTCTCCGTTAAAAAGGGTCGGCTCTGGGAAGCGACAACGATCAACGCCGCTCATCGACACCGGTGTTTAGGATGAAACCGTGTTATAATAAGTGCTGACTGGGGTGCTGCCGTCTGCGTCTCTCATGCTGGGAAACCAGCTGGAGCTCAGATGAGTCAGAGTCCTCCTGAAGGTGCCAGTAGGAGGAAACACAGCGCCCCCAGCTGGTTAGTGGCAGCAACAGGAGACCTCTCATGTGAAAATGACTGGTTAAGAGTTTGGACAGAACACCCAGGAGCTATGCTTTACATGGTGACCCAATGAAAACCTTTGTTTCGTAGTGCAGAAACATTTTTTCCCAATGAAATCACAATTTTATCATGATTATTAGCTCATTTTTAACAGTTTTATCAACTTTTACTGAAAATGCAACAAAGCTATTACTCCAAGTTAAACCAGTAATACCTGGAACTATTAACTAGCGGTCTTATGCTAACACATGCTAGTTAGTCTAACGTATTGCTACAGCTAACTATGGTGTAAACTACCAACTCACTGTTAGGTCACGTTAAAAGATTAATGCCATAAATTTTTAGCATCACTCGTTTTATTTTTATGAACACACACTAAACCGATCAGGCTCAGGGTGTCACATCTAAAACAGTTTGGGCAGAAACGATTCTACCCTTTTCCGACTCAACACCATGGTCTCAGATTTAGAGGAGCCGATTCTCATCCCAGCTGCTTCACACTCGTCTGCGAACCGCTCCAGCAAAAGCTGGAGATCACGGTCTGATGAAGCCAACAGGACCACATCATCTGCAAAAAACAGATCCCCTCAACACCTTGGTTGCACCTAGAAATCCTGTCCATAGAAGTTATGAACAGAATTGGTGACGAAGGGCAGCCTTGGCGGAGTCCAACTCTCACCGGGAAAAAGCCGAAACTTACTGCCGGCAACGCGGACCAAGCTCTGGCACCAGGGTCCTAACAGCCCGTGTTAGAGGGCCTGGTACCCCATACATCCGAAGTACCCTTCATGATGATGACATAAATAATCAAAATGTTTACATGATGAACATGAATGAATTCTGTGAACTTTAAAATATGAACCAACCCTAAAGAAATAATTATACTAATAATTGTAGATTATAAACTAGCAGAAACTGTTAGCAGCATGTGTCCCTAAATAAACAACAAATACATTCATTAATAAGTATTTAAACAAACTGTTTTGGTGTTTCTTCAGAGTTAACTTTAGTTTTTCATTTCAACACAGATCATCAGGAGAAAAGCTTCTACACCAAAACCTGAAAGGAAATGAGTCAGGGATTACTCAGCACATTTCAAACTAGAATAATCTTCATCCTGAGGTTCAGCCTCTAATTTTAGTCCTCCACCTGCTGAGTTTGCTGAAACGTGTCCGACGGCACCGACTCACTTTGCCGATCTTGCGATGGTCTCTGTTCTTGGCCTCCTCCTGAAAACGTTCCCACTCCTTCAGCATCTTGGAGTCTGGGAAGGAAATGCCGTAGATCCTCTGCAGGGTCTCCATGTCGGAGCGACCCTCCCAGTAGGTGGAGGAGTTCTGGTGGAGGCAGAGAGGAGGTGTTATTCAAAGTGGGTTAGGAGTTGATAAACCTGAAGTTTCTTCTCACCTTGTAAATCTTCATGGCCTTGATTTTACCCGTGTGTCTCACATGAGGACCTCGGCACAAATCAATCAAAGGCCCACATCTGATGGAGGATTAGGAGTTTCAGAAGTTAGACATGGAAGAAGTGAAGGGACAGAAAACGATCGTAGTTTCAGAAACTTAGTTAATTAAAGGTTCTTTCACTCTTTAAAGGAATCTGAATCTCCTGCTGCTCTTCATAACAATCTAAGATCATCTCATGTTAAAAACGATAGAGTTACAGTTGATTTGGTGAGATATTGGAAACAGGAGCCCCTAGGTCCAGATCTGGTATTTGGACCTGGTGGAAAATTATTTTTTAAATCTACATTTTCTTTTTACATCCAACTGGGAGGAGACCTAAGGGAAGACCCAGGACACGCTGGAGGGACTATGTTTCTCAGCTGGCCAGGGAACACCTTGGGATTCCCCTGGAGGAGCTGGCCCAAGTGGCTGAGGAGAGGGAGGTCTGGGCCTCTCTGCTTAGCCTGTGACCCGACCCCGGATAAGCAGATAAAGATGGATGGATGGAGAATGTTGTAATTTCTTATTTATCTTTTTTTCTAACCTACTGTAAAGCATTTTGGTTTTAATCTGGTTGTTTAAACAGGTTTAATAAACAAAGTTGGACTAAAACTTTCTTAGTTTAGAAATATTTCTCAAATAATATTAATTTTTGGACCCGTTTTGACATCGATGGGTAAAAAACACCTGGTCAGAAGACTCTCGGGGACTGCAACGTCTGGAAAACTGACCGAGGTTCAGCCCTTTTGTGTTTACTGGTGTTATTAGCTGTGGTGGCCATCTTTAATCTGGTTGACCATAACACTTAAACAGTTGTTGATCTGAGGAGGACTTCTGAGAGTTTATTATAACCAGCAGATCTGATCAGATACGTCTCTAAAACAGAAACAGAGGTAAGGCTATTACTGCCCACCTGTATGTTTTTGGCAGCGTGTGATTAAAACCCCACAAGCTCACCTGTAGACCGTCGTCGTAGGAGTGGAAACTTTCTCATTCAGAATGCGACATTTGAACTTGTTGTACTGGAAGAGAATGAAAGTTTTGGGTGATTTTCTGAAGCTTCATCATCACCATCGTCGTCGTCAGACTCCACCCAGCGGTCCGCTCACCTTAAACATCTTCAGCAGCGTCTGCTTGCTGATCTCGAGCCTCTCAAACGGCTGCTTGTCCTTCATCACCGTCTTACACAGAACCTCCAGGTCCCCAAACTCGGAGCTGGACACGGATCTGGAAACACCTGACATGTTCAGCTCGGTTCTGAAGTCATGAGAGTTAAAACATCTCTGCTTCGTTTGGATTTAAACGCTCATTCCGATCAATGAAATGAAAAACGGGAAAACTTTATTTGAAGAGAGATTTGGGACATTTTAAATGGAAATCTGAGCTGAAGACTCACTTCTGTCCGTCCAGGAACATGTCGTAGTAGAAGCCGTTCTCGATGGGGGGTCCATAACACAAACAGCCCCCGTAAAAACGCTCCATGGCCTCCCCCAGGATGTGAGCACTGGAGTGCCAATAAACCTGAAAAAGAAGGTTTAATGTTTCTGCACTAATCAAACCCAAAGCATCAGATTATTACACATGAAGAAAAGTCAAACTTGTCATTGATTTTCGGCTCATCTAAAAAGCAAAACTTTTGCTCTTTTAGCCTTTAAAGAAATTCTATTTCAGGCTAATTATTGTCAAGCGCCCACAAAATCACTGAGTGGGTTTAAAACGGGCCGATATTGGTTATTTCTGCACCAAATCTGGGATTAGATCAGATCTTTTTACTCACAGCTTGAGCTTCTTCACTATCAAAGTTCAGGATCTCAAGAGAGCAGTCCTTCTCAAGAGGTCTGTCCAGATCCCAGAGCTCCCCGTTCACCCGAGAAATCACCGCTCTGTCGGCCAGGCCCTGGCTGAAACGACAAATGTCGTCAGAAACATCACCACCGACAATAATCATAATAATAATCACAATAAAGAACCTTATATCACAGGCCAGCTGATACGGTGTGGTAATCCAGGACTTCCCTGAGACCTTCCGCCCATCTGGCAGCTCCACCATGATGGGTTTGCTGTCTGCAGCTTTCGCCGCCAGCAGCGAATCACTCTCCTCCTTCAGCTCCTCATACAGTCTGAGGCGCTCAGTGATGTAGTCAGGCCACGGCTTCAGCTTCAGCCATCAATGTCAAATACCGGCAAATCATTAAACGTTAAACTAAAAAGTTTTGATATTAAAAACAAATTTACTCGATTGCTCTGATAACAGTCACCTCTTTGGATCCTCCATTCGCCTGACCCTTCTCCTGCTTCTTCTCCTTCTTGTCGTCTCCTGGTTTAGTTTCTGGTGTTGAAACCTGTCAATGAACAAAGCAACATCTTTATCAGTTTCCTCCAAAGACACAAATAACATAAAATATTAAGTGGAAGGTCAAAGGGCACAGACATGCAAATTCAAAATGTCATCAATTGAAAGTGTCATATCAAAATAAAAGGGAAGTGAAGAGATCTTCTATATAATGTTCCTGTCTACGTTCTCCTTCACATTGATAAATGATCCAAGGTTAAATGGATTCACATAATCGGATCATCCATAGAAATCCAAGATCTCCTCACCATGCCTTTATTTTGGTATGACACTTTCTTTTCACATCCGCTTGAATTTGAACATTTAAAATTTTAGTTTCAATATTAAAATCAAACTTAATTTAATTATTTTTTTTACATTATTTGGACCCAACTTCAAATATTTAGATTTAACAGTTTTCTAAATAAATGCGCTGAAAAAGTGATTGATTTTATTCTTGGGAGGATGGAGCTACATTTAACTAAACGAAACTGTTTGTACACAAAATTTAGCTTTTTAGAATTTGAATACTTTTTAAAGTCGGCACCCCATACATTATCGGTGAGGAGAGGTCAAAGGGCACAGACGGGGAGTGAGTCCGTTATTTCTGGAGTGGACACCTGACAGAAGAGGCCTCAAGAACCAACAACGTCCACAGTCCCGGTGTAAATAGTTACCCTGTTCTCAGCTCGGTTGTTCTTCTGCGGGATCCCGTTGCTCTTTTTCTCCGGGAGCCTCCCCGTCTTGGCGGCTTGTCCTTTCTTTCCCTGCGCCTCCTCCAGCTCCAGCTCCGTCTGCAGACCCCGCCGGAGGTGCAGCAGCCGGTACCTGAGCTTCTCATTCTCCGCCCGCAGGCCTTCGAGCTCCGGGCTGATGACCGTGACACCGGCGGCGTCAAGACCCCGGCTCAGTCCATCCCGAAGACCGGATATTTCCTTAGTGAGGAGACGAATCTGCTCCTCCTGGACGGCCAAACGTGCTGCCATGCACTCCGCCATCTTTAAATGACCACCAATAACAGTTCACTTCCGGTTGGTGAAGGTTTTGGGAAAATAAAAGTCTTATTCCATAACTATATAAACAAACATACACACCAAGTTATAATAAATGTCAAATTATATTTTGTAACTTAAGAAATGATTCAATTTTGACCAAACAATAATTCAGACATTTTTGTACTTATTCTTTTTTTCCCTTTAAAAATGGCAGTCAGAGTTCATATTAGTATATTTTATGGTAGTAAGCAAAACAGCTCATATAATTAAAATATATTCCGCTATTTTTTTTGCCTAATATATCATTAATAAAATTTCGCAAATGTCAGTAAAAATGTCTCTGTCTAGCTGCAGTAACAGAATAGCACCACAGGGTGGCAGTAACATATTTTGAGACGCCATTCTTGTCAGCGTGTGGGTCCGCTCCTTAGTGTTTTACCGGGTTAGAACTCAGCTACTGGGGTGGGGTTCACATAGCCTGGAATTCATCAATTGGTGGAAAAATATATTAGTGTTTGTTAGTGTTTTACGTATCTCTTTTAGCATAAGAACTCTTATTTGTTTGTGTCATCCTTCGAGGCAGGCGTTTGCCGTTGTGTAAATAATGTATGCCTCTCCGGTGCGCTGGCGTGTAAATGGTGCGGACCCAGTAGTTACCGCTGTCTGCAGGAGCAAATGTAAACATTGAATTCATGTGCGATGGATTAGCCTACAGGTTAGTGCTTGAATATATCTCATATATTTATTTACCTAAACGCGGGAAGGCGAGCATATATCGGTTTTAGTTCTGGGAGAAAGCTGACCTTAGACGTTTGAATCAAATAACGTGTGTTTCGCGCACAGCAAGGGGAACGTCAGCTAGCTAAAACTTTGCTAGTCAGCCGAGGAATAACTTCAATTGAAATAAACGGATAATTCATTGTTTATTTTGCTTGGCGCGACTTAAAGCGGACTTTGTATATACCCTCTGACATCCTACGTATTTGTTTTTGCAGATTTCCATGATTAATAGGGAGCTAGGTGCATGGACAGGGACCCTACTTGTGAACATGCGTCATAAATTTCTGTAAATAATTGATAAACATAGATAGACTAATGATTAATCATGTTTCTCTCCCCTGAACTAAGAAGAAGGCACTGACTTAGAAGCAGCAGATCAGATCCCAGCTGAGACCTGCTCTGCTGTGTCAGCATGGCTTCATCCTCTAGTTTCGCTCCTCCAAAGCTGGCAGACTTCATTCTGACAGAGAGGCTGGGCAGTGGCACATATGCTACAGTCTACAAGGCCTACAGGAAGGTGAGCTCAGGAAGACGCACTGCGCCCAGATGTGCTAGCTCTAGAGTGAAAGTAAAGCTCTGCACTGTGTTTCTGCAGGGTAACAGTCGAGAAGTGGTGGCTGTGAAAGTTGTTGGGAAGAAGACTTTAAACAAGGCCGCCACTGAGAACCTGCTCACGGAGATCGAAATCCTGAAGACTGTTCGCCACCCTCATATAGTCCAGCTGAAGGACTTCCAGGTATCTGCTTGTAAACCACATATATCAGGGTTCGTACGGGTGCTTGAAATCCTTGAAAATGCTTGAATTTCAATAATGTGTTTTCAAGTTATGGAAAGTGCTTGATTTCTGTATTGAGTCCTGGAAAATGCTTGAAAAACAAACTGCATAGTTTTGTTTATAAGATCACCCAAGTTAGTTTGATGAAAAAACTCAATTTGTTATTTTTGTTAACGTTAAAAACTAGAGAGCGATTATTTCGCCTTTAGTAAACACGGCTGCGGCTGCTCTCAGAGGGTCCGCTCCTTTCTGTCACACCGGTCTGTTAGCAGCAGGCTCCTCCTACTATAAAGCCCAGCCGCTCGACCGGCGGTGTACGCTGGCTTCGCTATGAAGCAGACCTACTTTACGGATGAGACTTTTATGCTAGTCGCGTGTGTGAGAGCTGCTTTGGGTCTGGGATCCAGCGGGTCCTTCTGTGATAATTAGTTATGAAACCAAGACTGGAGTAGAGCAGGGTACCGAAAAAACGGTAAGAAATATATTTTTCGGTGCTAAAAAGTCTGTTATGAGCCGCAAAGCCTCGCTCCTCCCGCTGCAGCTAGCCCACGTCAGACGTCGGCTACTCTCATTCACAAACTTTGTTTACAAAACACCTCCGAGTTCGCCAACTAATAAAATACCGAAAAAAAATCAAAGCTTTGACTGCATCTGGGGAAAGTAAACAGCAGCAGAGCTAACTGTAACACGTGTGTTCAGGTTTGTCACTAAACATGTAAATACCAGTAATTTAATGAAGCCCTCGTCGTTCATGGCATCTATTTGTGAGCAGAAGCATGGACCGTGTTTGGCTGCGAAAGCAGACCCGAGTTCGCGTGGCAAGCCATTTTATCATTTAATCAACAGCTAGTAATTCCCATTTTACATAGCGACAATATAATTAATCCTAGTCCAGGTCATATTCTTACTAGTCACAATTGAAACTAAATATATCAACAGGTATTTTTACTAGCAGAAATACAATGCCTAAAACCTATTTGTTCATCAAGTATAATTATTTATTTTAATCAATTAATGGTTCTGCAGATGGAGGGAGGGTTGTGATCAGATATTTCAGTAATGGGTGGTAATAGTCAGAAATTTAGCAGGAGCAGGATTTAAAACTATAAGAGCTGCAAAAGTAGGAGCAGAACTTGACCTTAGACAC